>OX451216.1:150031139-150083741 GCA_949628195.1 Phasia obesa
ACTATGGTTTTTTATTTTGTTTAGAAATTTAGATTTGGCTTTCTTTATAGACTGTTTGAACTTCTCATTTAGTCTATTAATTTTTAAGCATAAGAATCTGAGTTTTTATTCAGAAAAATTGGGAAAAATCCACTGATGAGCTAGTTGAGCACTAGCGAAATAGCTATCTGGATAGGCTTTCCCCATAGTAATCAATTTCAATTACTATATTTTTGGAAATAAATATTTTATAATCATAAAATATTTATTTAATAAATTTAAAAAGGAATCATGCGTGACTTAAAAGAAATAATGTTTTATTTTATATTTATTGAAACTATTGTCCACGTTTTTACCATCTGTATGGCAATTTATATCTATTAGGCTACCACCACATCTTGTCTTTTGAGCCTTAGTCGAACGAAACAAATAGAAGTTAGAAAAGGCAATGTTGAGCAAAAAAAATATTAGTTTTAACTACAGCTTTGCAGGTATAGACTAGCGTACTACCAATGAGTCTATCGAGGTACTTGTTCATCTATCTATCTCCATCCATCCATTTTCCAAATAGTTTTTACGTTGCAGCGAAACATGAGCATTGTCTCGGTGAAAAATTATGGACTTATGTATGGTGGTATATTTAGCCATTTTTCTATCAAAGCTTTTTTAAAACGGATCAATTGTGTTAGCTACAGATCTCTCATGATCGTTTCGTTTGGTTGTAACAGCTTATATCAGATGACATCCTTCGATCAAATGTATTATCTTGGTGGCATGGAAAAATTTCCGCCGAATGGCTTTAATATTAATATTCTGGCTTAACACTTTAAGTTTCAGTTATCATAATATTGTTGGATATTTGAAGAAGGTTTTCACCCCAAATGTATGTACTGATATAGCTGAGTTGCCATCAGTAGAGACTAGTGGCGTAGTACCCCTAAGATTTGAATTTAGCGATATTGAAAGGGCAATAGCAGATTTAAACACCAAAAAAGCCCCTGGCGTTGATAAAACAAGTAACAAGATGTCAGTTGAGTTGCCCCGTATAGGTCGCAGAATTATTCTGTTTGTTTTTAATGCCATCTTACGTCTTGAGTACTTTCCCACAGAGTGGAAGTTCTCTTTGATAACTATGATTCCTAAACCAGGAAAAGACCACACAAAAGTAGAATCATACAGACCTATAAGCCTTTTATCAAACGTGTTAAAGTTATTTGAGAGAATATTAATAACTAAGCTGAATTCAATTCCTAGCGCGAAAGGATGTATTCCGAACCATCAATTCGGCTTCAGAAAACAACATAGTACGAGCCAACAAACACACAGATTAGTAAATGTTATTTAAACGACCTTTGAAGAAAAAAAAACTGTACTGCGCTCTTTATCGACGTTTCTCAAACATTCGAAAAGGTTTGGCACGAAGGCCTAATATTTAAGCTAAAGCTGAACTTGCCCGAAAACTTGTATAAGCTTTTAAAAGATTATTTAACGAATCGCAAGTTTTTACTAAAAGAAGGTGAAGTTTTAATCTTGCCACAGCTCATTGAAGCCGGAGTTCCCCAAGGTAGTATTTTGGGACCAATTTTATATTTACTGTACACATCAGATATGCCAATTAGCACCCTAGTCCACACGTCAACTTTTGCAGATGGCACAGCTTTTTTAAGTATTCATGAAAGTGCCCAAGAAGCATCACAACTTTTACAAGACCACATACTCAATTTGGAAAAATGGCTAGAAAAATGGAGAATAAAAGTGAATGAGCAAAAATGTACTCACATAACTTTCACACTGCGTAGGAACTCATGCCCTCCTATTCGCATAAATAACCAAATGATACCACAGCTTTCAGACGTTAAATACCTGGGTATACATCTTGACCGTCGCCTTACATGGAAAAGCCACATTGATTTCAAGTTAACACAAATGAAACTAAAAGCAGTACAACTAAATTGGCTTATTGGCAGAAACTCCACCCTGAGCTTAGATTGTAAACTTCTAGTGTACAATTCGCTCCTCAAACCAATTTGGTGTTATGGGATTCAGTTATGGGGCACTGCCTCAGCTAGCAATGTAGAAAAAATTCAAAGGTGCCAAAATAAGATTCTACGTATGATTACATCTGCTCCCTGGTATATAAAAATTTCGAACATCCACAAAGACCTAAACATGCCATCAGTTAAAGCAGAAATAGCGAAACATGTAGTCACATATCTAAAGAGGCTTGAATCTCATCTAAACCCTTTGGAGCGTATCCAGCTGAATGAACCTGGTTACATTCGACTAAAAAGAAGAGATACTGATTTTCTTGGCGGTACATTGGAGGGATGATCCGCAAGTGATTGCAAAATCTGTGAAACAAACATTATTTTTGTCTCGCACCGGCTGGACTTAAAAAGTATATTTTATTTAAGACTTAAGATACGAGTAATTATTGTTAGTTCAAAAATATTGAAGATACAATAAATAAATTATGAAAAAAAAAAGTTATTATAATATATAGTATCACTTCTTATTGTCCATAATAATTCGTTGCAGAAAAAACTTCGTTTAGCAACATTTAAACATAATTAAAGACATCCAAAATCATTTTTCAATAACTCTTGGCTTCAGTTTATGTGGGCCCTAATTTCCTTGACTTTTCGTGCTTAAAATTGTCTAAAGACTTAGATTTCGCAACTACTTCTGGCCTGTATTTGCGCCAGAATTTTCTCCATTTGGTTTTTTTCCAAAAATTGATTTTGCTACGTAAAGAATGCTGCATTGTCAAGCTACTGAGCAATAATTTTATCGGTTCGAGTATGTCCAAATTGTTTGTGATACCTACTGAAACTTTTTTTTCATTGAGCCATACTTCGATCGAGTGCAAAGATTTTATACGTTAAAGGCATTGGAACTGGCTCAAGGATTCTCTTGAAATTCTTTGAATAATAATTTAAGAATCGTACACTAGCATTAACCACTCGTTCTTAAATGAACTCTTGACCAGATGTTATAAAATGATAATAGCGAAAAATTTGATATTTCAGTTGTTATGATTTTTTTTAAATTTTATCTAATGATTGGGTAAATTATTTTTATGTTTTTACAGTGTATCACATCACATTTATAAATCTGGGGCCTAGTCACCGCATTCGATGTCGAATAAACTATCGTATCGAATAACAAATTCGATACGAGTCGAGTAAGCTAATTATGCCATTCGCCATGTATCAAATCGTTATTTATATCAAATTGTAATAGATTAATAATAATTCAACAAGTGAACAAGAAAACACGGTTTTAAAACGTTTCCTTTCGAATGAAATTACGAAACTTTTTATTCGATATCGAGTGCCATGATACCAAAATGAAAAATTACGACAGATTTTACTCGATATCGAATGCGTGTTTTTTAGATTCGAATGATTTTTTTTTTTTATTTAAAACTAGCTGTGCCCGCACACGTAGCGTGCATCCTGAAAATATTTTCTGCGATTTTATTTTAAAAGTAGTTCACACCAAATTTTAAGACTCTTACGTATTTAATTTATATAAAGGTAGCCATCCCTGGATAAAATTCTAAAATTTATATAAAATTCTAAAATTATAAGAATTATTGTTAAGCTCTGTAAAATGTGTTTAAAATATTTTAATAACATTGTAATTCCAAAATAATATGTAGATAATATTACTAATACGCCCCCAAATACTTTAATACTCTTTTTTTATAAGAATCTATACATATAATAAAACTGTAACAGGACCATTTCTGCACATGAAATATTTTGTTATCGAAATCGTATCGAATTGGTATATAAAACAGAAATTTTTTCTTTATGTCAGTCTGTGTTCGTGTCACGTAAAAACCACTGGGTAAATTTTAATAAAATTTTGTGATTAGATGTTTTGTATTTTGATTCAAATAAAGAATACTTTTTTTCTGTAAAAATATCTAATTTCCAAGAGAAAATAGAGAAAAATCCGTTAAAGTACGCAATTTAAGCGAAGCTTGGAAGCACCTTTTTTTACCAGCTAAAATATTTTTAAAACCATTTACAGAAATCTACAATAATTTTAAGATTTTATAAAAATTTTATAAAAATTTTAGAATATAGAAAAAATCTATCCTCCTGAGTACCCAGAGATGGGTATTTTTACATAGAGGAAATACATAAACCATATCTAAAGCACACACTATAAAAGTAAGAGTCTTCAAATTTGGTTTCTTTCAAAGCATAATCGAACAAAATTTTGTCAGGACATAACGTGATCGGCATAGCTAGTTATTTATAAACTAATTTAACAATTTAACAATTTTACCTTTAATAGCTTTTTCTTAATAAATTTACCTTTAAAATTAACTACGAAAATTTTTATTTTTCAATAGATTTTTTTTTTTTTGAAAAACTTTATAAATAAAAAGGTGGCTTATGATTAAAAAAAAATTTCCCCTTTTTTTTGATTTTGATAGTTTTTGAGACGCTCTTTCACGTGGTGAAAACTAGAAAGTCCTAACTCGCTTATAAGTATACTAAAAATGTAGAGAAAGAAGAGCACAAATGAAAGCAAAAACAGAATTTTATGGAAAATCCATAATCAAGATAATAAATGGAATCGAAAAATTGTTTGGACATTCTTGCAATACGTTTCTTCAGCTTGAAACAATGCTTGTAGTTCGTCCTCGTAATTGATACCAACATCCGCGAAAGAATCATCATCATTCTCTTCGTTTTCACAGAAATATGTTTGAAAAACCTCGCTAAATTCTTCTTCGACAGACATTGTTCACAAGTGACACACGTCAGGTTTCTGGTATATTTTTGTAAACCAGACGTTAAACAATTAAAAAAGTCCAAAACTGAAAATATTCAAATATTAGAACAGAAGTTATGGTAAGTCAAAGTCGATTTGGGGATTTTTTTGGGGATAAAATCCCCAAAAACCTGACAACGCTGGGTCAGAAACTTGACCCGTGCTTTGCATTGAAAAAAATATCGCTCTTTATATACACACACGAACTTATCTCATTTATTCGCTGTTGCATTTTGGGCATGACTGTTCATAATGCAAAAGAAAAACTACTAAGAAACTGACGAAATGCATTGTTTATCTTTAACAGCTAATTTTTCGAAATTTTGTTTTTGAATCATAAGCCACCTTTTCATAGACCGGGTCACATATATCTAAATAAATATGTATCTTTATGCTAGTAATAAGGTACTAAAGTCGATGTACGACTACGATAACTGCAGAAAGGCTGAGTATTTCATTTTTATTTAAACAACACTTGTAATTAAAACTAAAATTAAAGAGCCAACATACATATATTTTATTTATCATGCGTTAAATATGAACTGTAATTATGAACGCCAACTTGTAATTTAACTATTCTATAAAATAATTTTCTCATCCTGTCGCAATGGCATTCAGATATATTTATTAGCATTTTAAGTTGAATGATTATTTGTTTTACATTTATTTCAAAGTAACAAAAAAGGAATAATAACTTATGGGGTGAAATTACAGAACAGAACATTCACACATTAACTTGTGCAAAAATAAACGTTTATTTATAAGACGGTATACATATCGTCACCTAAAATGCAAAAGGCCGTAACTACACTTTTTAGTTTTTTACAGGAGAAGGAATAAACGTTATAAATTAAAGACTACTTAAAACTTAATATCCACATTTTAGATTCAAACTTAGAAAACAAACCTAACACACATTGAAAGATAATCAAAGCCAACTTTGTTTTGATTTTTTTTTTTTGGAAAAGTGCAGTTACGGCTTTTTGGTTTAGTTGACGTTGCAGTTACGGCCTTTTGTTTTTCACCAATAAAGTCGTTATTTTTGGACGTATACATGTAAAATTTGCTGTGTAGATGTGTTTCGGTTAAGTTCGTCATAATCAATCAAAAATTAAATTTTGAATTTTTGAGTAGTTACGGCCTTTTGCATTTTAGGTGACGATATGTACATATAGGTATAGTACTTAGAAACACATACAAGCACATACAATCAATTCATAATAATGTTTTTGATTAGATTGTAACACAAAGCAAGAATAGGGAGTAAGTTTGCTGTTTCTTGTGTATAGGTGGGAGTCCTGCTTTATTGTTGTTGTTATATTATTATATTTTCTTAAGAATAAATGTAAACACCAGCTAAAACAAAACGCATACATGTATTACTACAAACTGTACCCACTACAGGTCGTTTGTAAATATATTATATATACATATATTTTATTTATTTTTATTTATTTATTTGAGTCTATGGACTCAAGATACTTACAGACATTAAAAACTGTAACATAAAGTACATAAATACATAACTTTAATTATTTAAATATGAAATAAGATAACATTTAATAACATTAACATTTAAAGAAAAATCAATATATTTATAAAATTTATTAAATTCAGTACAAATTCTTAAAAAAAATACGGGTTAGCGTAATTTTCTCTGAATACTTTAACAGCCAGTGGATAAAAATGGCGAGTTGGACGACATGGAACATTGAAAGAAATATTATTTATCAAAAAAAACCGAACACATATTTCCTTCTATTAAATTTAAAACAAAGGTGATATTTAACATTATTATGTGGCTTTTAGGCTTGGCAGCTTCATTAGAGCTAGTCTGCTAGAGTACGATGGTAGAATTAAGGGATCCCATTGTAACCCTCGAAGACAAAATAACAAGAACTGTTGTTGTACCGATTCAATGCTATCACAATGAACTTTATACATTGGATGAAAAATTATTGAACCATATTCCAGAATAGGCCTGACCAGAGAGGTGTAAAGATGTTTTGTGATATACGGATCGCCCAGCGTTTTATAAATCCAAGAACAGCTCGTGATTTGTTAGTGGTTGACGAAATATGCTCTATAAAATTTAATTTAGCATCCAGTAAAATACCAAGATCAGAAATTACATTCACTTTATCTAGTACCATTTAAAATATATTGCACGTTTGTATGACATCTTCGGAAGAAACACATGTGTTTGCACTTTTTAAGGTTCAACTCCATAAGGTTAATATCACACCAGGAACGAAATGCATCTAAGTCTTTTTGCAGAAGAATATAATCAGTATGACGATCGTATGTGCGAAAAATCTTTACGTCGTCTGCATACAATAGAACGTTTGAGTGTTTAATGATTTTTGGTAGATCATTAATAAACAGGGTAAATAACAAAGGACCCAGATGGCTCGCTTGCGGCACGCCGGATGTAACCGAAATTCCTTTGGAAGTATGCGCTTTAAAACGAACGTTTTGAGTTCTGTTTGACAGGTATGAATTAATCCACATAAGGCAATTGTCCTTAAATCCCATAAGATCAAGTTTTTTTATTAAAAGTTTATGATTGACTTTATCGAACCAGATTTAAATAATGGAATAATAAAAGAATCCTTCCATATTTTAGGAAAATAACCATACTTCAATGATATGTTGAAAATTATTGTGATAGGTTTTACCAGTGCCATGGCACATTTGTTAAGAACGCAACTCGGAATACCATCCGGATCTATAATATTTTTTTTAATTAAGGTTATTAAAATTTTTTACATTTTGAATTCTATTTTACATTAGCTGTGCCCATACATGTTGTGTGCGTCCTGACAATATTTTGTTCGATTTTGCTTTGAAAGTAAATCCACACGAATTTTAAGACTCTTACGTATTTACTTTATATAAAGGCACCCATCCCTGGATACAATTCCACAATTTATATAAAATTCTAAAATTCTAAAAATTATTGTAGAGCTCTGTACAAGGTGTTTAAAATATTTTAATAATCCCGCAAAGTAAAAATCCAAATCAAATAAAAATTCTATTCATTTGTCTATTTGGCAATAAGTAATACATATTTTGTCATTCTTTTAAAACGGCGTCTTCTGTTGCGCAACCGTTTTGAAATATCCCAATTTCAATTCATATTTTGTCATTATTTTAAAACAGCGCCATCTGTTGCGCAACCGTATTTAAAATATCCCACTTTCAATTCATATTTCAGGGTTAAGCCAAATCTATACATATAATAAAACAGTAGCGCATTTCCTGTCTGTCTGTCTTTTTGTTTGTGTTCACATCACGTAAAAACTACTGGATGGATTTTAACAAAATTTTGCCAGGAGGTACCTTAGTATCCTGATTCCAATATAGGGTACATTTTTTCCGCAAAAACATCTTATTTCCAAGGGAAAGTGAAGAAAAAGCAGTGAAAGTACGTCGATTTTTTATCGCTTTAAAAGTACTGCATACTTTAAGGCATCTTTTATTTTTGAAAGCGGGATATTTAAAACACTGTTGCCAAACAGATGCGGCTGTTTCAAAATAATGATTAAATCTTAACTGAAAGATTTTAAATACGGTTACGCAACCGATGACGCTGCTTCAAAATAATGAAAAAAATATGAAGTACTTTCTGCCTAATAGCCAATTGAATAAAATTTGTATTTGATTTGTATTTTTACTTTGTTGAATTACATTGTTATTAAAATATTTTAAACACCTTTTACAGAGTTTTACCATAATTTTTGGAATTTTAGAATTGTATTAAAATTTTAGAATTTTATCCAGCTATGGGTACCTCTATATAAAGTAAATACTGAAGAGTTTTAAAAATTGTTGTGGATTACTTTTAAAGCAAAATAGAACAAAATATTGTCAGGACGTACACAATGTATGTGGGCTCAGCTAGTCAAATATGAAGTTAATAAAAATGCAAGGGCAGGGATAGAAGTATCGGCTTTTATCAAATTTGGACAGGACATCTAGTACTCTGCTCTACATATTAACAGGTATGAAAAGACGTGGTTATGAACAACAGCATACAAATTAAAGGGTCCTCTTAAAACTCATAAAAAAATGAATATGTTGTTAAATTCTTAAATTGTATATTAAACATAATACGGAAACCTACTGGCGTTAGTCTAGCTAGCATTTTACTGATTTTTTGCATTTTAGTAAGCCTTGCTTTGAGTTATACCTTACTTAACTCAGGAGTCCAAGATTGCATACGTTACTTTTTTAACAAAAAATTATTCAGGTCCCTGCTGAGGATAATGGTAACTACACATAAATTCGAAAAAAGGATGATGATTTATGTCCACAGCAATTAAATAATTATGTAGTATACTTAATGCAAACCACTTTCAAAAATCTTCAAACATTAAAATAAAAAGTTTAAAAATTCTGCACATTAAAAGTAGAATATCATAAAAAGCAAATGTGTTAAGTCACTACGTTTAGAGATTTAACCCAAATAAAAGTTATACATTTTTTGTCTCTCATGAAAAAATTGAAAAAAATAACTTTGCAGATTTGCTGACTAATCCAACGATTTGATTTTGTTACACAATAAAAAAATACATTTTGTAAACTTTTAAAAATTTAAATAATATTTATTCAATTCAACAGCCTCTGTTATCATGTTAAATCATTTATCTTCAACTTATTTTAAAATATGTTTTTTGTTACTTGTTTACATTGAGAAGTTTGTTATAAATTTACGACTTCTTGTCATATGTTAGAAAGGATTGAATCGAGAGCTTATTATTATTATTAATGTAGGGGGAATAACGAAGCAGACCACTACTAAAATGGGTCCCTTTTCGACCCCTTACGTCGTCAATAACTATAGACAACCGACATTACTTACGGCAATTTTACTATCATTGAGTCTCGTGCTACAACCAGCCTTTAATCTAGACTCTAGTGATTTCAAAGTGTCGACTGGGAATTATCGGCATTCTTTCTCATCACGGTGTCTTTAGTAATTGCTAGCATTTGTCTAAGGCTTAGTTCCCCCATGGCATCCACATTTAACAAGCTTCTGCCCGTGGTCCTAAGTCTTACGCTAGCCATGGCTGGACATTCACACACAATGTGCGCTACCGTCTCAGCGTCTTTCAGGCAAGTATCGAGAGCTTATCTGAGACCAAGATTTTTTAAATACAGGTCTGCGTACAATTTTGTCATCGGTATCTTTATTTGACCTAATCTATACATATAATAAAATAGTAACTTATTTCCGTCTGTCTGTATGTCTGTCCTTCATTGTTTGTGTTCGCATCACGTAAAAACTACTGGATGGATTTTAACAAAATTTTATGAGGAGGTACCTTAGTATCCTGGTCCCAATATAGGATGCTTTTCTTCATCAAAAATATCTTAATTCCAAGAGAAAGTGGAGAAAAAGCAGTGAAAAGCGCAATTTCCGGATTAAAGGTGCTAAAATTTTCGGTTTAAAACTAGGATATTTTCAACACGGTTTTTTTCAACACGGTTATATTTTCACCAGACACCTTTTTATTTTCGAAAGTGGGATATTTAAGAAACTATTACGCAACAGATGGCGCCAGTTGATTAAAACATTTATTTTTACTTTGTGGAATTATATTGTTATTAAAATATTTTAAACACCACTGCAATAACTTTTAGAATTTTAGAATTTTAGAATTTTTATAAATTTTAGAATTTTATCGAGGGATAGGTACCTTTATATAAATTAAATACATAAACCATAACTGAAGCACTATAAAAGTAAGAGTCTTTCAATTGGTGTGGAATACTTTCAAAGCAAAACCGAGCAAAATATTGTCAGGATGCCCACGACGTGGCGGGCACAGCTAGTCTTCAATAATTAAAGTGCTGATACCCGTATACTGCTAATATATCCAATTCATATTAGAATTACATATTGTGCAAAAAAGGCGAATGACAAATGCTCAGCAAGAATCCACCCACATATGGACGCATCGTTCCACATCGAAAGCGCTCACCAGCCTAGCTCAACAAACAGTCAGCGACGATGGCCTACACCGAAAGATACGACAACAGAATTTTATTTCCAATTAACAATTAACTTAATACCAATTAAAGAACAAGTTTTTGAAATAAATCAAAGGCAAAGTCGACATATTTAAACTGATAACCTTTAGTTGGTCGTGCGCTATTGTAAGGGGTGATCCATTTCAAGGTTCCCTACTTTTTTAAAGAAAAAAACATAGAAAATTCAAATTTAAAGGAGAAAGTTTATAATCATTAAAAAGAACATTCTTTGGCATTTATTTTTTAAAGATTATGTATATGAAATGTTGGCCGTTGCTACCTCGCAGATGATCTATCCGTTGAGTCCAATTTTGGATGACTCGTTCGAGCATTTCGACTGGTAACTGGCGAATGACACGCGTGATGTTTTCCTCCAAAGCCTGAATCGAAGCGGGTTTGTCCGCATAAACTTTAGACTTTACATATCCCAACAGGAAAAAGTCTAACGGTGTGATATCACACGATCTTGGTGGCCAATCGACCGGCCCAAAACGTGAAATTATGTGCTCACCGAAATGTTCTCTTAATAAATCCATTGATTGATGCGATGTGTGGGAAGTGGCGCCATCTTGCTGAAACCAAATGTCACCGAGATCACGAGCTTCAATTTCCGGCATCAAATAGTCAGTTATCATGGTACGATAACGGACTCCATTGACGGTTACGTTCGCACCGGCATCATTTTTAAAGAAATATCGACCGATGATTTCACCGGCCCATAAACCATCAAACCGTTGTTTTTTTTTTTTTTTTGATAAAGCGACAGCTCTTGAATCTCTTCAGGTTGCTCTTCGTCCCAAATGCGGCGATTTTGTTTGTTTACATACCCATTGAGCCAGAAATGGGCTTCATCGCTATACAAAATTTGACTCAAAAACGTCGGATCTTCTTGGAACTTTTCAAGAGCCCATAGAGTGAAGCGATTCAGGCGTAAGACTTTCCATTATGAAATGCCAAACAATACTAAACAAAAATAACATGAGAGCATGATACGACTCACACGTGATCTGTCAAAAAAAAAGGCTATTGAAAAAAGTACCTCTAAATGGATCACCCTTTATATTCTTTTTATAATATAATAGTATTTTTTATGTTAAGAGTAGTAATACTAACATAGTTGTTAATATTTTGCTTTAATTACTGTTGTAATTAAAGTTGTTGTTATCATTATTAAAGTTTAAGTTTTTATTTACTTCGGTTGCTCATATTTTGTTTTTTTTAACGATATAATTAATATATTCTTTTTCATTAAGGAAATTTTAATTAAAAGTTTATCCTTATAATTTATATAACTTTGTAACAATTGCCTGTGTTTGCATTGGCATGTCTTAAATATTTATTTTTTATTATGCCATAAACACATAGACTATACAGCTGCATGACTACAAACGACGCTGACTACAATCGGTGCCGCACAATGCAACGACGTTGTGTATTTTGGGACAAAAAAAGTAAACGTGGTCCGATGTGACCCACAATTTTTTACAGAGGTATTAGTATTCATCATTAGGAAATAAAAAAAAATTTTAAATGGGGTGTTTACGCCCACTACCACGCCAACTGGCCATACAAAGGAATTTGGGGTTTGTTAAGTTGATCCAACTGATTTCAGGAGATGATTGTCCTTATTATAAAGAGAAAATATCCCCTCAACAAGGGGGATCTAAAAGTAATTGTTCGGCCCTAATGGGTTCAAAAGACTTTTTTTTTCATTTATAAATTTTATAGACAAATATGACTGCTTTGGAGAAATTACTAGCATACCAACGTCATAATGCTCCTACATCAAAACTAGAACATTGTTTTAGAAAAAGATATTTTACTTATTAAAAAAAATTAAATAACTGTTCAAGGTATATTTATCTTACTAGGTAGTGTCGTCCGCCAAGCTGATTTAGTAGTTCGACATGTCAAAAGTTATATGTGTTTAGAAATTTTATAGTGTAGAAGTGAGAAAGCAATAAAACACATATACGCCTTCTCAGTTTTCTTATATGTTTTTTGACATTTCGAACTACAAAGCAACAACAATATGCCATATTGTTCTTGTGTTGTTGTATTTGTTGTAGGGACGCCACTACCTAGTAAAATAAATATACCCTTGTAACTGTTTCAAAAAATATTTTCATCATGTCAAAACAATTAATTTTTTTTTTCCTTAAAACCTCTTGATCGTAAATGAATTTTTAATTTTCTGATAGAATTAGAAATTAGCCTATGTTGGTTACAGCCACAACGCTTATCGTGTAGCCATGTAGTCTTCAAAATAATCGATTTCATATAAACTTCTGCATTTTAGTTTTGATAGTTTGTAGTGGGTAGCGCAGCAGTCGCTTTTATATTTATTCCTTTAATTTTTTTTATAAATAAATACACGAATATCCAAACACATACAAATACAATTTTAAAATCCAGCAAAAATTATGCGCTCATAAGCAGAAAAATACAATGACCTATTTTTGCTGATTGGAAATGAAAAAAAATATGAATTAAAGAGAAAAAATTATAATAAATTTCGATCGAATAATGAAATGTCACTAGCGATAGCTGGGCAACATTAATATTACAATTTAAATACATTAAATAAATTGAAATGTGGTAAAAATTTATTGGAAACTTATTATAGTATACTAAAGGCTGAGGTTAATTTTATTTTGATAATTTAAATTACACTTGCGTGAATCCAAAACAAAACCTCTTTATTTATTTAAAAATCAAATAATGCAGTTTTTACTTTATTCTTTTTTTTATTTATTTTTTAAATGATTTTATTAAAATTTGTATAAAATAATATTTAGGAGTGTCAGAAATTCGTCGAAAAATGCCTGTATTTTTAATATAGTTATAAGCCGTTTTCTTTGAAAGCGGTATCAGTTTCAATATTTCAATAATAATTTCAATCTCATGACTTGTCAAATTGCAAGTGAAAATAATTCTTGCAAAAAAAAACCGACTTCAAAACAGACAAACTTAAGATCATGTTTCCCTAAGACGGTGACTATTCCGACACCCTGTAATTTCCGAAGTCAAATTGTATACTAGTTATAGCGTTTGTAGCAATACAGGTTCATTGTAAATTTCAACCGTCTGTCTGTAACGGTTTAAAAGTTCGGTCATATACATCAAATTACATAAATTATTGCGACACCCTGTAATTTACAATTTTAAATATTTATACTTATTATAACAGATATAGTAATGGACATTCTGTCTAATTGTTAAGTGGTTATCAATAACTGTTTAAAAGATAGGGTCATATATATCAAATGGCGTCACCTATTGGGACACCCTTTAAATTAAAATTTTAATATAAATACTTTTTAAAGAGGACTTTGTCATACAGATTTTTAAATTTTAACTTTGTGTCAATATACATCAAATTACATCAAGTATTGGGACACCCTTTAATTTCCAATTTTAAATATTTATACTTGTTGTTAAACCAGACATAGTAGTGAACATCCTGTCTATTTTTCAAGAGTTTGTATATAACGGTTCCAAAGATGAGGACATAATGGGGACACCCTTTAATTTATAGATCCAAATTTTATACTTGTTGTAATAGCGGACTAAGCAATATAGGTTCTTTGTAAATTTCAACTGTCTATCTATAACAGTTGAAAAGTTTGGCCATATATATTACTTTTCATTGACTATTGGGACACCCTTTAATTTCCAAATTCATATTTTACACTTGTTATTTTAGCGGACTTAGCAATACAAGTTCTTTGTAAATTTCAACTGTCTGTCGACAACGGCTCAAAAGTTTGGCCATATATATATCAAAATAAACCAACTAATGGGACACCCTTTAAGTTTTAATTTTAAATATTTATACTTATTATAAGAGACATATTAACGAACATTCTGTGCAACTTTCAAGAGTTTGTCTATAAAAAGATAGGAGAATAAAGGTGAAATTAAGTCACCTATGGGGTCACTCTTTAATTTTTAATTTTATTTTTTAATTACTTTTTGTTATTGGGAGCTACAGTGATACGCACTTTTTTTTAATTTTAAATTGGTGACCTATAAAGTTCATAATACACGTAAAAAACAGGTATGTTGTATGGGGACACCCTTTAAATTTTAAAATTTTGAACTTCTTTTAAAATGGGACCAATCTGTAGCCATAACCTATCTAATAGCGCAAACATTTTTAAAATCGGTTCCGAAATGACCGAGTTCTGAAGGCACAAACATACAAAAAAAAAAGCAACACACAGACGAATTGATAACCTCCTTCTTTTTTTGAAGTCGGTTAAAAAGACACATAACTGATTAAAAAGTTTTAAAATAAGCTCCGAAGAGACGGTTGTCAGATCTTACAATATTGTAAAAGAAAAATATACAGAAAACGTCTAAGAATCCTATGAACTTACAATTGTTGTTTGGCAATATTGTATCGGAAAAAGCATTGTCAGACTTCTAACTAACAATAATAATGAGAAATATGTGACAATCGTGTGTCAGCACAATGTTAGGTCTGACAATATTGTAAGATCTGACAAACGTCTGTACAGAGCTATATACAATTTTTCTAGGGCTATGATACAGTTAGAGTAACAGGTACTGATTCGCCCATTTATATTAGGTCTAGCACCTATTATAGAGTATTCCAATAATATAGGTTGACCCACTCCTAGACCATCAGGTGCCTTTCATATAAAATGTGTAAGAACTCGAACCGATCCCTATCACAATACAATACTTTTTCTTAAAATAAAAATATTTAGTAATATTTCCTTGCTGCTGCCATCTATTTGTTTCGCTTTAGCAAAGATCATATTTTATACCTTTTCATACGTGCTTTTATTTCACATAAATTTCACATACGTGGCTTTTACAATGCCACGTCAGAATTTTTTTTTTTTTATTTTGCGAAAATATGAAAAAAATATTTCTTAAGACCGATTGGATCACAGCCGACCACAGAAGATGATGCTAAACTACGAGATCAGGCTTTAGAAGAAAAGGACGGCCAAGAACGTGATGGAAGGACTACGTTGAAGAAGACGAATAATGGGTATCCCTAACTGGCAATAAAAAGCCGCAAACAGAGCAGAATGGAGGAGAGTTGTGGAACAAGCTAAAGCTCACCGAGAGCTGTAACGCTATTATAAGAAGAAGAAGAAGGAGAAGACCTTAAGAAACAGCGCACAAGAAACTTAAGTTTAGACATATAAAAAAATAACTTGCACCTTACACATAATTTATTGTCCACACAGAGGGTCAGACTGAGGATTCTTTTATGACACTTAAATAAATTAAATAATTATGATTTAATTTATTTAATATTTTTTTAATTCTATTTAATATTTAATATTTATCAAACTTAATATTATATGTTTTCTTTTAAACTAAAAGGTTGCTTTTATTTTCTTAATACCTTTCAAAATGCATTTATTACCCTTTATATAAATATAGGCGCGCATTAATGCGTGAGGCCAAATTCCGGCTTTTTTTTAAAGACAACACTAACTCTACAAAGCTATTTTAGCTTGTCTGCAGAAAACACCCACAGTCTTTGGCAGGAATCGGACCCGCAACATCCAGACTGATAGACTAGCGCGCTATCAATCGTTTTTGACCTCATCATTCGTTTTCGACACTACACTCTGTTGAAGTTTGTATGCTTCACAATGAAGCCTTTCTGAGATATGAAGGAGGGAAAATTGCATTGATTAGTGTCTTATCATCTTATTCATCAATTGTATAGACCACTTCAACTATAGCTCGAAAACTGTAACTTGCTACAAAAGTAGACCCTGGTGAGCAACTTACCACTTAAATCTCTAGATGAGAATTTTTGTATCTGGGTTAGCGGATCACGCCGCATTATTAGCATTGATACTTCCACTATAGCTAGAAGCTAAAATTTCACCAATATGTGAAGCTTAAACGGTTCAACAAAGAGTGAAGTCTTCCTGAAGTATGCAAGTGTACAAATTGCATTGATAAGTGAATTACTGACTCAATCATTAATTATATGGGTTACTTCTACGCTATTGCTAGAGAGCTAAAATTTGCTAAGAAGCAGATTGTAGACAGAAAATCTACAAATGAGTAAAGTGTATCTAAGGGTTTTTGTAGCACAGCATAATGAAAAATCCGATTGTGCTGTACATACATGGGACTAATTAATTAGATTGAGTAATTAATTGACAATTTCATTAGCATTGAATTATAAATAATGCTAATAATTTTTATTTCATTACCCTTGTTTTCATTAATGGTAATGCTTTTTAATGAAAAAGTTTCATTAGTAATTATTTAAAAAACAAAATCATTACCATTAATTAATGATTAAATTATTAAAAAGCCTTATCATTATTAGCCACATTTGCGAATAACGTTTTTGTGGCGATGTCCTACCTCCATTCTCTGCTCTGCTATTGTGTGTATTTTTTTCAGATAAAAACAAACAAAAATCAGAAAAAAATTTCTGAGAATTAAATTTTTATGACAAATTTTTAACTCGTTGGAGAATGTGTAGTACAGATTTTCAAAACTAGAGTGAATGCAATAGTAGTGCTGCAGGCATGAAATTGGTACTTTATTCGTAGTTATTAAAACCAAACGCAATCATAAATTTGTGTTTAATAAAAACAATCATTTTTTCATCAATTATAATTAGTAATTATACATTTCCATTACCATTGGTAAAAACAATTGTAATTAAAAATAAAACAGTAGCAATAAATGGTAGTTAAACTTTTTTTCATTGTAACTATTTGAAATAATGCCAATGAAAATTTAATGCTAATGAAAAAATCCCAAGTATGGTATCGTTAAGTATTTTTCCCGCTATGCAATTCTTCGATATACTAGCGCAGCTTACTTAGCCATTTTTGTGATTGATTTTGGTCTGTTTTTTAGTTGAGTTCTCATATTCGATGCATACAACAAAATGGGTCCACAGTTTAACGATTTCAAAAAATCCTGCAAATTTTTCCGCTAATAACCGCTAAATATTAAGTTGAGGGGAAATACTAAAAAAAGAAATTAAACATAATTTTATGTTTTTGTAACTTTTTAAAGTTAATTTTAATATTTTAGTATTAAATACCCTTCGACTTCTTACATAACCAAAATTTATAAAATAAAACAAATATGCACACAATGACGCAGAAAAACTTAATCAGAGATAATAAAGCAGCATTATTATATTGGTTAAAATTTTATTTATTTTATGCTATAAAAGGCAAATGGAACAGAAGTCAATACTATTAAAAATTATTTTTAATGATATAATTATTGAATTTATTGAAGGAAAAAATATCTTAATTTTTTTAATGAATTGAGTTTCGATGAAAAGACGTGGCAAAAATTGTTAAGATGAATCTTTTATAATATTACTGAATTTCAATAAATTTTGAAATGGAATAATCAAGTTTTTTTTTTGGAGCTCTAAAAAATAATTAGTTCTCGTTTCAAAGCACTGTGGAACCTAAGGTTCCTTTTTAAATATATAAAATAGTTAATTAACTTCTGGATTAATCATATTCGGTTTCGTCAAGTTTTTAAATAAACCTCCTCAGCTATAATTTGGAAAAAAATCAATTTTATATGTCGACTAAAACAATTTCGGTGAATTTCGTCTATGTAACTTCTTCAGCAAAAAAGAAATGGGGTTAAAGTTTTTAGTTCTAGTTTTTTAAAATTTTACATATTTTTTAAATCATTATTTATTGTTCATCACGCATGATGAAAATTAATTAAATAAATATTATTTTAAATATAAAGAGATTAAAAAAATTTTTATTTCCAAGAAATATAATAATCGAAATTGATTACTATCCAGATAGCTATTTCGCTAGGGCTCAACTAGCTTTTCAGTTGATTTATTCCAATACTCTGAATAAAAACTCAGATTGTCAGTATTCTAAATCTAAATTTCTAAACAAAAAACTATAGCAACCATTTCGATTAAAAAAGTTTATTTAATTTTCTTTTTTTTTGGAATAAATATTTTATAATTCATTCATAAAATATTTATTTAATAAATTTTCAAGTAATCATGCGTGATAAAAAAAATAATGATATATAACACAGTGCAACACGGAAATGAACCTAAGATCTCAATAAAAAACTTTCTAGAACACATGAACTTCCTAGGAATGATTCTTAACACCGTTTAGGTAGCGCTTAGGTAGCCGGGAAATTTTTCACTTTTGCGGCTACCTAAGCGCTACCTAAACGGTGTTAAGAATCATTCCTAGGAAGTTCATATGTTTCAGAAAGTTGTTTATTGAGATCTTAGGTTCATTTTTGTACTTGATTGTTTTCTTGAATTTTGAACCTTTTGCTACCTATGGACCTGAACAGGGGAAAAAAGGTAAAAAAATCGAATTTTTTAAAGTTTTTTGCGATTTTGACCTTGAAGATGAAGTTTTTCTGATGTTCACAATTTTTGACAAGAGCTACAACTTTGCCTCAGAGAGTATATCAAAATTTCAAACGGTATGCAAAATATGAGCTTGAGTAAATGATCATTTTTTTTGCAAAAATGACATCGAGATCCCACATCTTTGAGGGCACATAAAACAAAACCGGAGGACTTTGGGCAAAACTGGGTCTTTTATGACGTAGTGGTGTCCGTATATGGTTATTTTGCCATGACTTAAAAAATTACACAGTGCGTAATACGATTCCAAATATAATCTATACATCTATACATATAATAAAATAGTAACTCATAACCGCCTGTCTGTCTGTCTGCTTTTCGTTTGTGTTCGCATCACGTAAAAACTACTGAATGGATTTTACCAAAATATTGTGAGGAGGTACCTTAGTATCCTGGCCTCAATATAGCATACTTTTATATCTTAATCCAATATCTTATTTCCAAGAGAAAACGGAGGAGAAGCAGTGAAACGTAATTTCCGTTTCAAAGGTACTGAAAATATTGGTTTAAAACTGGGATATTTTCAACACGGTTTTTTATTTATTTTTATATTTTACTATTACGCAACTGATGGCGCCATTTGAATACAATTTGTATTTTTACTTTTTGGAATTACATTGTTATTAAAATATTTTAAATAACTCTTACAGAGCTTAACAATAATTTTAAGAATTTTTAGTAATTTTTAAATAATTTTTTTATAAATTTTTAATAAATTTTAAAATTTTATAAAATTTTTTATAAATTTTAAAATTTTATCCAAGGATGGGTACCTTTATATAAAGTAAATACATAAACCATAACTGAAGCACTATAAAAGTAAGATTTTTACAATTGGTGTGGAATACTTTCAAAGCAAAATCGAGTAAAATATTGTCAGGACGCTGACGACGTGGCGGGTACAGCTAGTTTTGTGTATATATTTTTTAAATTTAAAATTAAATTTGCTAAAAAGTTTAAAAGCACAAAACAATACTTTTTATTTTATATTTTTGTGTGATTTTATTTATTTACTAGCTGTGCCCGCCACTTCGGCAGCGTCCTTCAATATTTAGTTCGATTTTGCTTTAGTTTTTTTTTTAGTTTGTTTTTAGTTCTTTTTTCTTTAAGAAAAGTAACACTCAGCCAATTAATGCCTATATTAACTGTGTTACTTCCTTTAGAAAGGGATAGTAGTAGATAAAACAGATGGTTTGTGCGATAGTAAAGGTTCGCAAGCGCTTCTGGTGTTCTTTAGGCGAATTAGTTTGAAGCTAACATAGCCAATTAATAATTATTTTACTTCGCCGACGATTTAGTGCTATGTGGTAATACCGCCGTTTTTAGTTTCGCCTTAAGATATGCTACGTATCAGTTTATGTATTTTTTACTTTATAAAAAGTAAAGTACTATTCATATCCGGTTAGTTCAACTGCGTACTTTCACTGCTTTTTCTCCACTTTCTAAGATACTTTTGCGGAAAAAAAGTATGCTATATTGGGACCAGGATACTTAGGTACCTCCTCACAAAGTTTTGTTAAATCCATCCAGTAGTTTTTACGTGATGAGAACGTTAATGAAATGCAGACAGACAGACAGACGGATGGAAGTGAGTTACTATTTTATTATATGTATAAATAAGAAGGCATAAACAAATCAATGTCAGGGATCGATGAAGAGCCTTAAAAGGTACGATGAATTGTCATTAGTGTTACGAACTCCTTTTAATGATGAGCCATTTATTTAACTAAAAACGAATTACAATCATCGAACTAAACACTCATTTAAATGACAGTCAGTTTATTAAAATGACACGCCAATATTAAAATCTTGCATTTTTCATCTAAATTGAACCAATGCTAGATCACAGAAGAACTTATGAATTTGATAGTGTTTGGCCATACCTGTTTGTGTGCGGTTTTTTTTTTACAAAATTTGTTTAATTTGACAAAATGTTATTTTAATTCTTAACTATTTTTATTTAAACAATTATTGTAATTTTTGACCTTTTTAATAATTTTATAATTAAGTTTTTAAGCTCTAGGTCTTTTTTATAAAAATTTTCAATTTATTTTTATATTTTATATTATATTAATAATATTATAAAACTATTTTTATTTCCTGACGATGCTACTTAATGGCGTAGCGAAATATCGAATATAAAAATAAAAATAAATAGAAAATTTTTATAAAAAAAGACCTTGAGTTTAAAAACTAAATTATAAAAATATTTTGATTCAATTTAACAGAATTTATTAAAACATATTTTTCACAAATTATTTATTATTTATTGATTTCAATAAAATTAGTAGAATAAATTGTTGAAATAAAATATAAAACTTAAGTTGATTTAACTATTTTTTGGTCGTTAAGGTTCTACTATTTTTTCTTTTTTTTTTTGTTAATAGCACCTACGAAATATGGTACAGTATATCGTCGCGTTTCTTCTTAAACCACGTAAGTGCCATTTTTTCGAAATTGACTTTTTTGGTTTTTATGGTAGAAAATAACATTTGCCACCAGACTACATCCTAAGATGAGGACAAGTTTGTATGAAAAATAAATAAATCCATTTTCAAAACCTCGTAAGCGCCATTCAAAGGACATTTGCATGCAAAATATAATGGTTTTCATATTTCAATGGTAATATTAGCTGTGATTTCCTATTAAGTTCTGTTAACTTTAATATTCCTTGTCGTAATACTCGTCATTATTATCCTATTTTTATTAAATTGTGTAGAGCTAATTATTCTTTTGCTGACCCTTTTACGAAGTTATGTCGTACATATAATTGTTTGTTTCAATTTATCGATTTTTCTTTAAATATAAATGTAATAAAGCATAAAATTATCGTATTTCTTAATTCATAATAATCTCATTTATTCCATTAATTTTAAGAATTATTGTAACTAGTCTGTAAGGATTATATTCCATTGACTAATAATAAATAAATAAATAAATAACTAAATAAGTTGGAAATGTTAAAGTCTCAACCACTAAGTTTTTTGCATTTAAATTTAAAAAATTATGAAAGGCTCATGTCAATTGGAGCATTTTGTTAAAAGTTTTTTTTTTTTTTTTTTTTTTTTTTTTTTTTGATAAATACAAAAATAAATATTTATTTACACACATAAATTTTCAATTTGCTGTTTGCTTCAAAACCACGTAAGCGACATATTTGGCTACAATTAATTGTAAGAAACAAATTAAAAAAAAAAAGTTTCTATACCCTTCAGAGAGTCATTCGCACAGCCATATTTTGCAAAAAAAAAATTATGTTGAAACCCATATTAAAGAAGTTATTAATTTTTTTTTTTTCGGTTTCTGAAAAACTACTTCTTGGCGCTTACGTGGTTTCAGAATAAACGCGACGATATGAAGGAAAAAAGTGGCTTTAGTCCTTTTAGGCTCACACAAAACATAATGATGTTAACTTTCTTACAGAAAAAAGTGCCTTTAGTCCTTTAAGGGTCACACAAAACATAATGATGTTAAATTTCTTATAAAAAAAAGTGGCTTTAGTCCTTTTAGGGTCACACAAAACATACTAATGTTTACTTTCTTAAAAAAATTTTTTAATACTGTGGTTTGGTCTGCCCAATTTTACTTATTTGCCAACAAAAAAAAGGTGTTTCACTTTATTATCATTTACTAATATTTCTAAATTTCTTAAACTAATGGGTGATTTTTTTGAGGTTAGGATTTTCATGCATTAGTATTTGACAGATCACGTGAGATTTCAGACATGGTGCCAAAGAGAAAGATGCTCAGTATGCTTTGACATTTCATCATGAATAGACTTACTAACGAGCAACGCTTGCAAATCATTGAATTTTATTACCAAAATCAGTGTTCGGTTCGAAATGTTCGAAATCGACAAATTTTGTTCAGCGATGAGGCTCATTTCTGGTTGAATGGCTACGTAAATAAGCAAAATTGCCGCATTTGGAGTGAAGAGCAACCAGAAGCCGTTCAAGAACTGCCCATGCATCCCGAAAAATGCACTGTTTGGTGTGGTTTGTACGCTGGTGGAATCATTGGACCGTATTTTTTCAAAGATGCTGTTGGACGCAACGTTACGGTGAATGGCGATCGCTATCGTTCGATGCTAACAAACTTTTTGTTGCCAAAAATGGAACAACTGAACTTGGTTGACATGTGGTTTCAACAAGATGGCGCTACATGCCACACAGCTCGCGATTCTATGGCCATTTTGAGGGAAAACTTCGGAGAACAATTCATCTCAAGAAATGGACCGGTAAGTTGGCCACCAAGATCATGCGATTTGACGCCTTTAGACTATTTTTTGTGGGGCTACGTCAAGTCTAAAGTCTACAGAAATAAGCCAGCAACTATTCCAGCTTTGGAAGACAACATTTCCGAAGAAATTCGGGCTATTCCGGTCGAAATGCTCGAAAAAGTTGCCCAAAATTGGACTTTCCGAATGGACCACCTAAGACGCAGCCGCGGTCAACATTTAAATGAAATTATCTTCAAAAAGTAAATGTCATGGACCAATCTAACGTTTCAAATAAAGAACCGATGAGATTTTGCAAATTTTATGCGTTTTTTTTTTTAAAAAAATTCTCAAGCTCTTAAAAAATCACTCGTTACAAAACATTTAAATATGCCAACTTAAACGTAAATGGCCTTATGCCACTTGCAATATAATCAGCTGAAATAATGTAATCCAAGAGAAAGCTTGTTTTAAAGTTTTTTCTACTTCAACTAAAGTTCACACATTTTATTTACTTTTAGTTCTTTTAAACTAAACGAAACAGCACAAGGCTACAATTTAGCTTAAACTTTTGAAAATACTCACTTTGTATTTTTCTTTTATATATTCAGCTTATTCCTTATTTGTTATATCGTTAAAAATTCATATTATTTAATAAAAACTATTTTAACACTTTCTTTTTTTACTTTTTAAAATTTTAACACTTTATTTAAATGCAGAACTTTTCTTAATATTCAGACAATAATTTATATATATTTTTTTTAAGATTTTGATAAAAACTTAAATTTTTACAGATATGCTTTTTTGCAGTTGTTTAAGAATTTAAAGGAGATAAAGCCTTCTTTATGTTATAATATTTCAGTTAATTAATATTTTTAAATAAACTTCTTCTCTGTAAATCCTGTTAAAGAATTTCATTAAATTTTTTTTGCTTGTTTTTACTTTTTATTATGAACATTTCATATCATTTTTCACTATTGTGATGTCTGTTTTTTTTTTTTGCTTTTACTTTTTCACATTTTATGAATTTGCAATGGGATGTTATGAAAAACTGAATTGTATTGCATTGTCTACTGCATGCTTTTATTTGTATATGTTTTTATATATTTTTTCCAGAGTCCCTGCTAGACTGTTTGTGTGGTTGTTTGCTGGCATAAGTTAAATATCCTTAAGTAATCCTTGAATTTAACAACAGCAGTGAACAGGCTTAAAACGCCTTCACTATGAATTACATTAACAACAACAAGTGTTTAAAGCAGTACTCGCCAAAGGAACAAAAGCTAAACAAAAAATATTACAACAGCACTTTGATTAAGCGACTCAGACATTTATAAACACTCTGACTACGACAACAATGTTAAAATGTTTTTTGTAACTAATACAGGTCCGGCACGTCAAACTAAAAAAACACGATATTAAACAACATTAAACATTTTGCATTTAGAAAAACGTAAAATCATAAACACATTCACAAGAAAGAAAAAAAACGCAGTTTCACTTAAGAACAACAACATAAAGTACTAAACGCAAACGATTATTATATGTATTTATGTAAACGAGCATAAACGACAGGCATAAAATCTATCTTAATCTATTCCAACTTTGATGTATTTTCTTACTTTTGCTGGCTAACAAATCCTTCACTTTAAAAACTTCGAATTATTAAAATTTGTTCTTAAACTCACTCACGTTCTTTAATTAACATTAATATTTTTTTTAATTTACACTTTTGTTTTATTATTGAAAACATGGCAACACTGCTGCGCACGTCAACGAATATACCGTCATTATTTAAAATACATAACACTCCGACGGATGAGCTAAAACTAAATTTGTAGGTAAAAGTTTCACTAACGCAAAGGACATCGTGTGTATGTTTACACACATACACACACACACACACACACGGCCGTACACCAAATACACAAGCATTAAAGAAAATTCAACATACCCTCGTGCTCATCTTGCTAAATAAACAGTTAAGGCAGAACTTCAACACAACTCTTCACCACAGCACTTTTCAAAAGCACACGCACATATGTAGGCATGAAAAGCTTTTGAAAACTTTAGGATTAAGAATGTCTCCACTTACTAGAATAAACTTCAGGGTACAATACAAATATTCTACTTAATGCTCTCATACACAGGTTGTTCTCCATTATTTGGCACAACGTTATTTAAAATTATGTGTACAACAAATAGCTGAATAAAAATCTTTATATTTAGAGAATCTGTAAAAATCTCTTTACAGCTTTTAAGAGATTTTTGTTTTTATGCTTTTTGATGTTGTAAAGACAATGAAGCAAAATTCCAAAATAGTAAATATTTTTCAGATTTTTGTTGACCCGTATTTTTGTTTGAGGGAAAAAATGTAAAAGAAACAAGGCTGCCGGAAGGACCTCCAGTTTTTATTGGCCATCAGAATAATAAAGAATCCGTTAAAGGTGGACTTAGGTGGTTAGCACGTCGACTACTAAGCAATGGTCACGAGTTCAATACTCAGTCGTGGCAACATCAATTTTTCTGATATGTATTAATTTCCCTTTATAATAATGCATATCACAGCGCCCTCCTTCGCCGGTATTACCACATAGCACTAAATCGCCGGCGAAGTAAAATAATTACAAAATTGGCTATGCTAGCTTCAAAAGTAATTCACCTAAATAACACCAGAGGCGCTGCAATACTGTTCTGAAAATAATCATAAGGTGCAATTGCAGTGTTGCCAGAAGCGAAGCTTTACTATCAACTAACAATCTGTCTTATCTACTACTATCCCTTTCCAAAGGAAGTAACACAGTTAATATAGGCATTAATTGTCTGAGTCTTACTTCTCTTATAAAAAAAAGAGGTTAGGTTAGGTTGCACAGGTTGCCGGTTCTATGATCAGAAACCGACTCACTTTCGTCCTAGTGGTCCCGTTGTGACACCTGAAAGAGTGATAACCAGGAGGATCCTATCCTCGCAAAAGGTAGACTGGTTAATCTTTAAAGGCATACCTGACGCTATAGCGTCTCAGCAGATTGGATAATATCGGAGTAACTTAACCTGGAGAACGGCGTTAGTATCAGGTCCTATAAACTTTAGTTATAAACTGGTCAAGTTGAAAAGCAAAAAAGCTCAAAAAATTAGGCAATACCGTAAGAACTAATACTTTCGTGATTACTGATGTTGGTTATTTGATTACAAAACACATCATCTTAAGAGGCCGTCTTCATTAGCCATCTACATACCTTAACAAAAGTCAAAGTTTGACATTTGTAAGGTTCAAAAAAAAAGTAATTAGTAATTGATCTATTCTTATAAAGAGTTTTTTTTTAGCTGCTTAAGAATTTAAATATTAATACAAAGAAGTTAATTTTAGAATTTTTTTTTTATAACCTGGTAAATAATTTCCAATCCATTCGATCTGTAACATTTTTGACTTGAATATTGGATTTCAAAACTTCAAGAGTTGCTGATTTGTCGGCATAATCCAATGACTTAAAATAGCCCAGTTGAGAGGCGTTAAACGAACAAGGGGCTACTGAACAGCTCCACTTCTGAAAATGAAATTGTCAACAAATTCATTTTGCAATAAATCGATTGTTATGCACGCTATATAGCAAGTTGCTGAACAATTTTTGAAAACTAACATTCAGTCAGCATGACTCTTGCTCATTTCAAAATACATAAGGACGGAAGATGCAGCCAGCAACCTAGAAATGTAACTGCACTACATGTTAGTGTGTTCCGTTACAATTTGTAATCAATTTTTACAATCATTAAGGAAGCCTTTCCACCGAACTGGATAACTTATTTTTAAATTTTTTACTGGGAGGCAATACTTGTGGTTAGTGCTTGCAAAGGCTGAAGACGGTAGTGCACATTGCAGGTTAATGTGCAGCACTGGTGATTATTACGCTTAGCTTAGCTCAAAAATTTCTAAAAGATTTTTAAAAAGTTAGTTAACTGCCCGTAAGTTTATACTTAAAGAATGATAGCTCTCCTCTTCCACAAGGAACACCGGCTTTGGTGTGCTCTTCGATATGTTACTATTTCAAAAAATGTATCAAAAAAACTGTATTAATTTTTGTGTAAAAAATGAAATTAAATGTGCAAGGACATTTGTAATGTTGGCTGTGGCGTTTGGCAAGTCTACTAGGAGCAGAACACAAGTTAAATTTTGGTATAAACGTTTTAAGGAAGGCCGAGAAGATGTCAATGACGAGGCTCGTCTTGGTCGCCCGAGCACGTCACCAACCGATGAAAACATTAAAGTTGTGAAGAAAATGATTTTGGATAATCGTCGAATCACTATTATAGAGGTTTCTGATGATATTGGCATATCGCTCGGCTCATGCCAAGCAATTTTTACGGATGTTTTAGGCATAAAACGTGCTGCAGCGAAGATTGTTCCAAAATTGCTAAATTTTGAGCAAAAACAACGTCGCATGGACATCGCTCAGGAGATGTTGAATATCGTCAACGACGATCCAGATTTACTCAAAAAGGTCATAACTGTCCATAATGTCCTAGTTTATTTTTATATTTTTATTTTATTGGTTTGCTACTTGAGTACCTATTGTACTCACTCTGCTTCGATCCAGGAACCAGCTTGTTCCTTAGCATATGGATATGCCGAAATATATTCTGGTCATATAAATCTGCTTGAAATGCAAGCTCTTAATATTCTAAGTTATCGTAGTTTCATGCGACTAAGGAATAGGTTATAGCTAAGGATCTCAAATGATAACAGCAACTATGAATAACAAACCTTTTCTCTGTCGCTGGCCGGAACAAATTAAGTATATTTTTTAGATTATAGCTTTGAACACTTATTATTAGTTTATTTATATTGCAAAAACAATAAATGTGAAATAATAATAATTAAAAAACTATCAATTTGATTTACTATCTCAAAATTTCTTTTTTTTATTATTCTCTTAACTGCCAAATAGCAATGAAAGCATTTTCAAATCAAATAAAATTCTCTTTTAACTACACACATATTTGTACGTTTCTCTTAATAAAAAGCTTTTGCCAATATGTACTCTGTTTTTTTTCGCATTTCGTATTCCATATTTTTTTTCAACCTTGAGTTTTCTGTGTTTCTTCTGTTATTTCAATTTCCTGTACGTTTTTTGTTTGTTTATCATAAAAAGTTGCTTTGTTAGAACTAAAATCTCGTTTAATAAAAAATCACTTGTTTTAAATCCTAACTTGATATCCTCAGGGAATTTTTATGTTAATACCCAAGAGGCATTTGGTTTATAAACACAAGGGTTTTTAACAATTGTTTCCTTTCCGGTACTTTGATGTATTTGTAGTGCTGCAATTATTTTAATTTATTTTTTATTATTTTATTATATTACCAATAAACGCCTGCAGTTTATTCATAGCATTTTATGTATAAGAAAATAAATTATGTGGGCCATAGAGATGAGTTTAATCAATCGAAGTAATTTCAACTGCCAAAATCCATGTGTATAAAATCAGTGTTAAATTTTTATTTATAAAGTTTAACTGGAGTACATCTACATGCTACGTAGCTTGTTTAATTAATGTCTATTTTATATACCTACTAGCTGTAGCCGCCACTTCGTCAGCGTCCTTCATTATTTTGTTCGATTTTGCTTTGAAAGCAAACCACACCAAAGACCCTTACGATTTTAGTTTTTTTTTTTTTTGTTAAGAGAAGTAACACTTAGGCAATTAATGACTACATAGAGTGTGTTACTTCCTTTAGAAAGGGATAGTAGTAGATAAGACAGATAATTATCTAATTTTGCAAAAACTGAAAATTTGTCAATTATTTTCGATTTAAACGCTTTTTTTCAGATTTGGGGCCTATGCGCTACGTGTTAACGTTGTCGAATTCGACTAAAATTTTGTGGGTGGAAGTTTCTCATCAAATCTAACAATAATCCGACATGCACCCCTTGAAATTGGAAAATTTATGTTTTTCACACATTTGAAAACCCGCTATAATGCGTATATCAAGCAAAAAACTAAAATTTTGTGAAAATGAGCGAATTCACTAAATTGTGAATAAATTCGAAAAAAATCAATCGATTTTTATGGTCGATATCTCATTTTGTTGCTATTATATGTCGCTATGCGATAAAAAAATGAATCTGGAAGTTTTTTGCCGTTTTCGATTTTTTATGATTTTTTTAAAACGAAAATTTTTGCCATTTTTACGTAAAAAATATATTTTTTTCTTAAGTTTTTTATTATAACTCCGATACTATTGATCCGATTGAAACGCGATATATAGACGAATTAAAGGCTATGCAAATCTTAATTTTTCTGAATTTATTTTAATAATATCGGACTAGTAGTTTTTGAGTTATCATTAATTATTTGAAGAAACGTCTCAAAAAAATTGCAATTTTAAAAAAAATTTTTAAAAAAAAAAACTATCCATAGAATTTAAAAATTTTACCATTTTTGTACAAAGGTAGTCATGATACATCAAAATTATATAGTGGTTTTAAGAGCACATGAAATTTTTTTTATTTTGTTGTGCTGTGTAATAGATAGTGCGATAGTAAAGCTTAGCAAGCCCTTCTGTTGTTATTTAGGCGAATTAGTTTGAAGCTAACATAGCCAATTAATAATTATTTTACTTCGCCGGCGATTTAGTGCTATGTGGTAATACCGGGGTTTTTAGTTCCGCCTTAAGATATGCTACATATCAGTTTATGTATTTTTTACTTTATAAAAAGTAAAGTATTCATATCCGGTTAGTTCAACTGCGTACTTTTCCTACTTTTTCTCCACTTTCTAAGATATTTTTACGGAAAAAAAAGAATCCTCTATTGGGACCAGGATACTTAGGTACCTCCTCACAAAATTTTGTTAAAATCCATCAAGTAGTTTTTACGTGATGAGAACGTCAATGAAAGGCACACAGACAGACTTACGGAAGTGAGTTGCTATTTTATTATATCTATAGATAGTATTGTTAAATGTTTTTATCAGTTTGATAATCTATTTTAGATTGTAAAAAATTGTTCTAATAAAAAATAAATTATTACATAATATTACATATTTCAGTTTATATACAGGGTTATATTTCAGTTTATATACAGGGTACGACGCTCACTGTTCCCATCCAATCTATTTTTTTCTAGACTACAATAAATAAAACTATAATAATATTTTACTTTTTAAAGGAGGTGCCACTCCTACAATCCTAATCTAGTCTGTGTTTTGATAGATTAGACACATAATTATGAGGGTTACTTTTGCAAAGTTTCAAGCCTCTACCTATTGCAGTTCTCTAGGTACACCAAAATTATTTTTCACTTTCTATGGGAGGTACAACGCCCACTGTCACAATACAGTCTTTATTTTGCTTGACTATGCACATTAGTCTGAGGGTTACTTGTGCACAGTTTTAAGACTCTGCTTATTGCACTTCTCTAGGTACACGATATTATTTTTTCACTTTGTATGGCAGGTACCGCCCCCACCGTCTCATTACAGTCTGTGTTTTGTTAGACTATACACATTAGTATGAAGATTACTTTTGCAAAGTTTCAAGATATACAGTAGTGTTCCATAAAATAGAGCCACCTTTTAGTACAAATTTCGAGAAAACTAAAAACAGACTAAATATTCATAACAAATTTTAAGGTTTATATTTTTGCGAGACCGAACAACTGACCAACTAAATTACTAAAGACCTGCTTTAATAAAAAACTTAAAATGAAATATATAAGTAAAAACAATCGAAATTCAAGATTTTAGGTGTGAAAAAACTAGAGCCATCCACTTCAATTATCTAAAAAACACAAAATTCCAAAAGATGAGTAAAATAATATAATTCAGTTATTTTCAAATTACTTCAGTACTTAATGGAATATAATTTATTTTTGATAACGGCTGAGCACCGTTTTGGCATAGGATCAACAAGTTTTAGCCATGTTTCAATCTGAATATTACACCATGTTCCTTTTACTCATGCCTACAAGTGATCTTTATTAGTTGCATGTTTTCCCTTAAGAGCTGAGACGGGCAACTGAGCAGGCCAGCTGAAAACATCAACCCCATATTTTTCAAAATAATCTTTTGCCCACTTTCATGTGTGTTTCGGGTTATTGTCTTGCTGAAACACAAATCCAAGCGGCATTTCTTATTCTGCTGTAAACCATCATTCGTACACAGTGGCTCTTTGTCAGAGTTAAATAAATTTAGTTTTGATTCGTCAGATCACAAAGTTTCTTCAAGTAAATTAAGGTTAGTAAAATGTAGAAAGTTAGACTGGCTCTATTTTATGGAACGCCACTGTATATCAGATCTCCAGGTAGAAGATAATAATTGCTCAATTTTTATGGGAGGTACGACGCGTCAAAAAAAAATCATGTTCACTCCTGTACGAATAGCTGTTCTTAAGTCTCATGAAAATCACATAATTTTTATGATTTATTGCATATTTTGTATAAAGGACATTTGACAGGATTAGGGGTTTAACAAACCTATGATTTCACATTTTTTTTCGTTGAATAACATAGCACATACAAGAACGTTTCAAAGTTTCAAAAGTCTGTGTCAACTCCTTCTAACGAGTGATTTTTTAAGAGCTTGAGAACTTTTTTAAAAAAAAAACTCATAAAATTTGCAAAATCTCATCGGTTCTTTATTTGAAACGTTAGATTGGTCCATGACATTTACTTTTTGAAGATAATTTCATTTAAATGTTGACCGCGGCTGCGTCTTAGGTGGTCCATTCGGAAAGTCCAATTTTGGGCAACTTTTTCGAGCATTTCGGCCGGAATAGCCCGAATTTCTTCGGAAATGTTGTCTTCCAAAGCTGGAATAGTTGCTGGCTTATTTCTGTAGACTTTAGACTTGACGTAGCCCCACAAAAAATAGTCTAAAGGCGTCAAATCGCATGATCTTGGTGGCCAACTTACCGGTCCATTTCTTGAGATGAATTGTTCTCCGAAGTTTTCCCTCAAAATGGCCATAGAATCGCGAGCTGTGTGGCATGTAGCGCCATCTTGTTGAAACCACATGTCAACCAAGTTCAGTTGTTCCATTTTTGGCAACAAAAAGTTTGTTAGCATCGAACGATAGCGATCGCCATTCACCGTAACGTTGCGTCCAACAGCATCTTTGAAAAAATACGGTCCAATGATTCCACCAGCGTACAAACCACACCAAACAGTGCATTTTTCGGGATGCATGGGCAGTTCTTGAACGGCTTCTGGTTGCTCTTCACTCCAAATGCGGCAATTTTGCTTATTTACGTAGCCATTCAACCAGAAATGAGCCTCATCGCTGAACAAAATTTGTCACATTTGAACATTTCGAACCGAACACTGATTTTGGTAATAAAATTCAATGATTTGCAAGCGTTGCTCGTTAGTAAGTCTATTCATGATGAAATGTCAAAGCATACTGAGCATCTTTCTCTTTGGCACCATGTCTGAAATCTCACGTGATCTGTCAAATACTAATGCATGAAAATCCTAACCTCAAAAAAATCACCCATTATTTTTGTCCCATCGTTATATGGGAACAAAGCACTGTGCGACGCCCACTATTCAAATCCAGCCTTTGTTTCTCAAATTTATGTAGATTAATACGGGGATTACTGGTGCAAAATTTCAAGATCTACCTGTTGTAGTTCTCCAGTTTCTTTAAAAGTAGGCGAAAAAATGGGCGTGATCTATTTTTTTCGTAAAAGTTGGGCTATGATGTAGATTAAAACAAAATTTTCCAATCGCTGCAACCGTTTTTAAGTGATGTAGTTATTATCGAACGACATTTGGGTTCTCTAAAATTAGGAAAAAGGTTTCCTGATGATCAGGCCTGAGCAACCAGTGATATACGTATAGGAACTAGCTCTTTTCCCTTAACAAATAAATTGCATTTTTATAATAAAACGTTATGGGTAATTAGCATAATATTAAATAATTAATATTTAAATTCCCAAAAATTGTATATATGACATTTGATTTCATTTATATAGATTATAACGGGCTATTTTTTCATTTGAAAAAATATCGTCTCGATACATGCTCCCTAAATTATACTACAGCAAATGTATTAGAAATGTCAGTCAGGTATACTTAACGTAGCTAAAGAATTAAATAAAAATGCGTATACGTCACCGCTTAGCCTTTATTTCGCTTTCCGCATAATATCTATATATATTTAAAAAGAAGTGTACACTTTGATGTCACCCCTAACTGCGGTCGACCAATTTTAGCCAAAGGGTATGTTGGAGCTGATCTGTAGATGGTTTGATTGAAGTTCGCACGAAATCGGCTCAGTGGTTCCGGAGATATGGCATTTACATTTTTCCATATATTCCCATCCAAATATCAACAAAATGACCTCAATTTTCCATATTATGATTTTTGTTGTCACTTGAAATGTTACCAAACTATGTGTCGTAGTGTTTTATGTAATTGGAATGTTGAGCTAAATCTTTTCAGTAGTTACTTCGATCATCATTTTATTTGTGCGCTGACCATTCGATTTTTCACTTCATAGGTATGTGTTACTTTTTTCTTTGCGTTTCCTTAGTCAGCTACTCGATTGGTTGAACCCGATATGTGATGCTGTTGTTGAGATGTATGCAAATGCTTTGTCGCGAAACTCTCCTCTGTTGATTGTGAACCTACATGGTGGACAAAAACGAAAAAGGTTAATAATTTTGCAAGCACTTAGAAGGGCTCTAAGGGTGGACCCAGGAAACGCCGGGTAAAATACACTAGTACTATATAAAAACTAATTGCGAAAAATTATTAGATTTAAGCACGATCATAGCACAGTTTATGAAAATTATGTTACAAAAAGAAGTGCTTTTATTTGATTAAAATATATTTCTATAAATAATTAATTAATTAAGGATAAGCTTACGAAACGAACTCACCCTGCAAAATTTTCTGTCGTTCAGTCAAATGTCTGTTAAAAAGTTTTTAATTGGAAGATTGTTATTATTTATTCAAGTCTGTTGTTTGTCCTATATTAGTGTGTGTGTGTGTGTTTTTTGTAATAGAACTTTATTCTTACAATTAAATATTTAAAAATATGTTTAACTTGCAAAGCTTTTTATTTAATACATTTTCCCAATTTCTCTCTTAGACTGTTAGTACTCTTTTGTAGTTTTGTTAATAAAAGGCTTTCTGTTTATAAACTGCAAAATAACGGTATTTTCTAAATATTATAACAGTTATAAGAAACGGGAACAGCGGCAGAATTTTATCGCACATACTTTTCATAAAACTTACCTTCCTCTAGTAGTGTTAAAATTCCAATTTAAGATTAGAATAGAATAGCAAAATGCAATTAATATTAGCCTGTATAACAAAGCCTTAACACCTTAACTAGTGCTATAATTTTTTGTTCTTTATAGAATTAACAGCGTCATTAATAAGTAAATAAGTATTTCTACTAGTTCTTCGTTAAATTTTTCAATAAATATGCTATAATGCGTTCCTATTGAAATATTATTAAATCTCCTTCTCTCACATGTATTTGACCTAAACGCACTTGCGAACCCAAGAGGATTGTATTTGTATGATAAGCATATTAATCGATACCTAACCTGCTAAAGCCACATAGAAGCAAATGTTACACAGGAAAAAATTAAGTGAAAAGCAAAATCAAATAGCTTATTGGCAAAAAATCTAATCTTAGCTAAGATTGCAAACTTCTAGTTTATAATTCAATTATAACCAATTAATACCATATTAGTGAATTCGGTTAAAAAATACTGTCCCAGATTCTGTCACTCCCAAGTGTGTTAAAAAACATTCAAAAGATGTAAACTTGTTGAAGCAGAAATCGCGAAGTATGTAGCAACGTATTTAAAGATGACTGCAATGTATTCACATTCCTTAATATGTGCTCCGCAAGTTGAGACATCATTTATTTGTTTAAGTGATTAGGAGGGTATGAGTTTGTATGCAGTGTGAACATTAAGTGAGTACATTTTTTGAAGTGAAAACTTCTTAAGGCATGTTTTTTTTTTTTTTTTTTTTGGTTCATAATTTATTTATTGTATCTTCAATATTTTTGAACTAACAATAATTACTCGTATCTTAAGTCTAAAATAGAATATACTTTTTAAGTCCAGCCAGTGCTAGACAAAGATAATGTTTGTTTCACGGATTAAGGCATGTTGAGCATATGAATGTATATTTTTACCACAGTAAATACAAATACACAAAGTACAAGCACGTGAAGACCGTTATATACTTATTTTTGCTTACAATATAAATTTTAGCCTTATTACAATACTTTTACCTGTTATAAGGCTTAGTTCATTTAGTTCATATATTGTGCCGATAACATCGGTTGGTTATTTTTTAAGGGCCGAATTTGAATGTGAACCACACCTAAACGTCAAGTTTTTTCTGCATTTAATTTGACACTTCTGAATTTCAGATTAACTCAATTTGGGCGTTCAAATCAAAATGCATATCGTGCACTTCGTGAATTTGTTGGTCAATTTAATCGTCCAAATGCGCATACAATCGGAAAAATCGTGCAAAAATTTGAGGAGGAGTTGCGAAAACACCAGTGCATGATCGTACAACTCGTATCACAGAAAATATTCCTGCTGTTCGCGATAGTGCGGCTGAAAAGCCGTCCACCTCAGCTCGTCGTTGTGCCCAACAATTGCACCTCTCATGCTCGTCGTTGATGGTCATTATGCACAAAGACTTGCATTTTGTATGTTGTACGATAAAGCTAATTTATCAATGTGAAGTGTGAACTATATTACATTTTTCTAAGAGAAGTAACATTTAAGCAATTAATGCCTATATTAACTGTGTTAATTCCTTTGGAAAGGGATAGGAGTATATAAGACAGATGATTAGTGTGATAGTAAAGCTTCGCTTATGGCAACACTGCAATTGCACGTTGTGATTATTTTTAGAACAGTGTTGCAAGCGCCTCTGGTGTTATTTAGGCGAATTGATTTGAAACTAGCACAGCCAATTTATAATTATTTTACTTCGCCGGAGATTTAGAGCTATAAGTTAATACCGGAGGGCTCCTTTGATATGCATCATTATAAAGAGAATTAATACATCTCAGAAAATTATGTTGCCACGGCTGAGTATAGAACTCGTGAGCATGGTTTAGTAGTCAACGTGATAACCACGTTTTCACTTCTATCAACACATATAGGGGTTTTTTTGCCCATCTAGCCGGACATCACTTTTTGTAGTGATATATAAGATTTTATAGGATCACGATGGCCCTAACTCTTAAACAAATTTTCACTTTTCTTTTAACGAAAAAATTAACAAAAAAATCTTTTTTTTAATTTCGCACAAAATTTTTTATCATAAAAATTTTAAATAAAATTTTTCTTAAAACTAACACAATATGTAATTTTTTAAGTCATGGCAAAATAACCATATACGGACACCACTACGTCATAAAAGACCAAAAAAAAAGACCCCTGTCTCCCAGTTTTGCCCAAAGTCCTCCAGGTTTTTTTTTATGTTCCCTCAAAGATGTGGGGCCTCGATGTCATTTTTGCAAAAAAATGATCATTTACTCAAGCTCATATTTTGCAAACCGTTTGGAATTTTGATATACTCTCTGAGGCAAAGTTGTAGTTCTTGTCATAAAAAACAAAAATTGTTAACATATAAAATCAAACAAACTTCATCTTCAAGGTCAAAATCGCAAAAAAAACTTTAAAAAATTAAATTTTTTTACCTTTTTTCCCCTGTTCAGGTCCATAGGTAGCAAACCGTTCAAAATTCAAGGAAACAATCAACTACAAAAATGAACCTAAGATCTCAATAAACAATTTTTTGGAACATATGAACTTCCTAGGAATGATTCTTAACACCGTTTAGGTAGCGCTTATGTAGCCGCAAAAGTGAAAAATTTCCCGGCTACCCAAACGGTGTTAAGAATCATTGTTTACTGATATCTTAGGTTCATTTTTGTAGTTGATTGTTTCCTTGAATTTTGAACGGTTTGCTACCTATGGACCTGAACAGGGGAAAAAAGGTAAAAAATGAATTTTTGAAGATGAGGTTTTTTTGATTTTATATGTTAACAATTTTTGTTCTTTATGACAAGAGCTACAACTTTGCCTCAGAGAGTATATCAAAATTTCAAACGGTTTGCAAAATATGAGCTTGAGTAAATGATCATTTTTTTGCAAAAATGACATCGAGGCCCCACATCTTTGAGGGCCCATAAAAAAACCTGGAGGACTTTGGGCAAAACTGGCAGAGAGGGGTCTTTTTTGCTGTCCGGTTATGGTTATTTTTTTCCGTGTTGCACTGTGTAATATAAGTAGCTGCTAAAATAGCTTTTCACAGAAAAAAATCAATACAAAATCCTAAGTCGTTTAGCAATAAAAAAAAAATATATTGCAAACCTCTCAAAATCGTATAAAGTGTCTAAAAACGTATGCGATTTACTCAGCTTTCCTGATTTTAACAATGTTCCAAAACAACAAATCTCAAGTAAAATCCTTGAGAGTTAACTTTACGATGCAGAATTTTGTTATCTGTCGAGCTGCGTACTTAAATTTTTACATTTTTCATAATTAATTTTTTGCCTTATTTCCGGCTAGATTGGCAAAATACCCCTCTGTGTGAAAGACCTAACGACTGCCTGCATTTTTTTTTTTTTTTTTTTTTTTGTAATTTTATTTCTGTTTTTTTTTTTGGTTATTTGAACTCTTTTTTGATGAAGTTTCGTAAGTTAAAAATTTTTGAGAGTCGATCTTGTGAAAATACAATTTTTAATTTTGTTGTTTTCTATTATACCAAAAATCTTTGAACTCAGTTTCGCTGCCTTAAATTCTATATTTCAAGATGAAAACTAAACGTAACCATAAAATTTTAAAGTTTTTTAATATTTGTTTTCTTTCATAAAAAAAAATTCAAAATTATTTCAAACAAACCGAGTGAGCTGAGCACCAATGCAGAATGAACAAAATATAAGAAATAAATAAAATACAATAAACAAAAACTCATCTGTTTTGTTTGACTTGAGTTAATAATATTAAAACAAAACGTGGATAAATTGTTTTAAAAAGAATCCCAATATCAGCATAAACAAAAGAAAATTTTAGCATGAGTATTGTTTTATTCAATGAGCACCATGAGCACCTAGAGGTGAAAGTAAGATTCGAATAATAAGAAATGGATTAATCAACCCTAAAAGTTACAGATAAACAAGAAATACAATTTATAATATATTTTTAAACTTCCTTATAACATATTTTTTGACGATAGAGTCAATTTTTTTTTTTACCAAAAAGTTGCGACTCTAAGTAGGAGTATAAAAACTCTATGCTAGAATCTGCAAATGTTTGTTGTTGTGTTTGTCTGCACAAAAAGTTTTATTAAAACAATTGAGTGGAATGTTTATATTATACTTTCGTAACAATCATTGAAAATAAAAACCATGACAAAAAAGAAAAAGAAAAAATAAAAAATAAAAACGCAAAAAGAACAACAAAGCTTCACTTGCCACTTTAAATAAAAAAGTTAAAAAAAAAACCAACTTGAAAAACAATGCAAAATAAGAGACATTTTTTTAAAATAGAATCCAAATAATATGAAAGCAAAGAAACAAATATAACAACAAATTAAGTATGGGAATAATGCAATGACCAAACAAAACAATTTTAATTCAACTGAAACAAATATAAAAATACTTTTTCTATTTATTTTTATATGGAAAGAAATAAGCTTTATATTTTATATGTATATTACAAATAATGCAATAACAAACAGTAAAAACAATAAAATTAAAGCAATATTATTGTAAAAAGTTTAAGCACATTTACAAGTAGTTTTTTTACAATCAACTTCCTGTAACCCGGTGTAATTCGGTGCCCACTTTAAATGAATTGAAATGAAAAATAAATTTTTTTTTTAAATTAAACTGTTTATTTACCCCCATATTAATAAAAAAAAATAAAATATATTTTAAATCTATTTTAGAACAAATTTTTCATAAAAAAGTTGTTTTAAAATACATTTTAAATCAATTTTATTTTTATATATATGGGGGTTAGTAAATAAAAAAGAATGCTTATTTACTAGTTTAATTGTTCCAATTATTCTAATGAAAAATCTATAATGAAAAATTTGTTCTAAAATAGATTCCAAATGTATTTTATTTTTTATAAATATGGGGGTACCACTTTACTATTCCCCTCCTGTCAGCTTTACTCTTCACTAAGAAGAACTTAGCAAAAATTTAAGCCTCTAGATTTATTGCTTTCTTTTCGAGCCCCTTCGTAGCTGAATTGTTTCAAGTACACAATTAGTATCTACCATTACACACTGTGTAATTTTTTAAGTCATGGCAAAATAACCATATATGGACACCACTACGTCATAAAAGATCAAAAAAAACAGACCCCTGTCTCCCAGTTTTACCCAAAGTCCTCCAGGTTTTTTTTATGGGCCCTCAAAGATTTGGGGCCTCGATGTCATTTTTGCAAAAAAATTATCATTTACTCAAGCTCATATTTTGCAAACCGTTTAAAATTTTGACATACTCTCTGAGGCAAAGTTGTAGCTCTTGTCATAAAGAATAAAAATTGTTAACATATAAAATCAAATTAACATATAAGAATCATTCCTAGGAAGTTCATATGTTCTAGAAAGTTGTTTACTGAGATCTTAGGTTCATTTTCGTAGTTGATTGTTTCCTTGAATTTTGAACGGCTTGCTACCTATGGACCTCAACTTAGGAAAAAAGGTTAAAAAAATTGAATTTTTTAAAGTTTTTTGCGATTTTGACTTGAAGATGAAGTTTTTTTGATTTTATATGTTCATAATTTTTGTTCTTTATGACAAGAGCTATAACTTTGCCTCAGAGAGTATATCAAAATTTTAAACGGTTTGCAAAATATGAGCTTGAGGAAATGATCATGTTTTTGCAAAAATGACATCGAGGCCCCACATCTTTGAGGGCCCATAAAAAAAAACCTGGTGGACTTTGGGCAAAACTGGGAGACAGGGGTCATTTTTTTGTCTTTTATGGCGTAGTGGTGTCCGTATATGGTTATTTTGCCATGACTTAAAAAATTACTCAGTGTGTTATCTTACATTTATTGAAACTCTGCTGTCACAGTCAGTTGCCTGCTATCTCTGTCAGTTGCCTATACTTCTGTGTCTGTAGTGATTTCGGACTGTCGCACATAGGGGTATTTTGGCAATCTAGCCGGACATTACTTTTTTTTCATTTATATTGGCACTCAAAAGTTTTTGAATAATCCTAGATCAATCAGAAAAATATCTTATGGTCTTAGGCTTGAAAAAAATCGGACCAAGAAGAAAAAAGTTCCACTTAGAATAACTAATCCTACCTTTGAAAAATTAAATTTTATTTTAAATCCTCTCACACTTTCGTTTAGCAAATGCAACTTTTAAGGTCAGCGTTTTTTATGGGCAGGGGGATTTATCTCCCCAATCCCACCCCCAAAACTTGAAAATGTGAAATTAAAAAAAAAAAATTTTTTTTTTAAATTTCCAAAAAATATTAATTTTGAATCTTTTATGTGCATCCTAACCAATCGCCGCCACCCAAGAATATTAATAAAAATACATTTTCTTAATTTATTTCTTTGTAGTATTTAATTAATATGAAAATAATTTATGCGTAACCAGCTGTGACCGCCACTTTATCAGCGTCCTTACAATATTTTGCTCGATTTATCTTCGAAGGAGCCCAATTACATAATGCGACTTATGTCACTGACAATTTATCTCTTTTCTTCTTTAAAATTTTATATGTATTTATATCGTGCAATTTTTATTGCAGCTACAAAGTCGTTTTTCAAAAAACGAAAAAAATAATCAGGTATGTGATAAAAAACGATCGATTTTAAAACGATCGTTTTCAAAGGGTGTGATGAATTTCAAATGATTTAGAGTATTTTTTTTTTGGCCCATCTCTTACTATTTGAGTTTGAAAAGTATACCAGAAAATAAAAATCAAACAATAATGAGGAATTTAGACAAAAATATTAAAAAAGTGAAAAATTAGTAAAAACTAACTTTATACAAAACGACAAAATCGTTTTAAAATCGATTCGCTTTCAAAATCGTTTTCCATCACATACCTAAATAACTTCTTTAATATGGCGTTCAAAACTATTTTTTTTTTTTTAAAAACATGGCTGTGTGACTCTCTGAAGGGTAGAGAAACTTTTGTTTTTTTTTTTTAATTTTTTACTTACAATTAATTGTAGCCAAATCTGTCGCTTACGTGGTTTTGGCACAACCAACAAATTGCAAATTTCTGTGTGTAAATTAACATTTATTTTTGTATTTATCAAAAAAAAAAACTTTTAACTTTACCAAAAATGCTCCAATTGGCCTGAAACTTTCCTGATTTTTTTATTCTTAAATACAAAAAACTTAGTGGTTGAGTCTTTAATATTTCCAACTTGAAAGGTTTTGAAAATGGATTTTTTTATTTTTCAAACAAACTTGTTAAGATGAGAATGAGTTTGGTGGCAAATGTTATTTTCTTTCGATATGAGTATGTATACCTCGCCCCTAAAACACACCATCACACTAAAAAGCGATGGAGATCACTCACAAAAACCTTTTCACTTTTAATTTTTGACAAAACGATGAACAAAAAAATATTTTTCTTTAATTTCGATTGACATCTTTTATCATAAAAATTTAAAATAAAAATTTTTCTAAAAGTTAATATAACTAGCTATTAATATAGCCCTTTCGGATTCTGATAGTCTTGTTTGTTTAAACAAAAATCATAAAAAACCCGCAAGTAATTTCTATCCACACACATCCTTCTATGTGCAGCTAAGTCGCTATTAAAACCTCTCTATTATACTGGTGAAGTATACCAGATATAGGCAAATCACCCATTCCATTCATTGCTCAGTTATAATACGCAGCATATTTATATGCTCCATACACGATTTTTCAGCACTAAACGTATCCTCTTCTCAACAAAACTGCCTTGTGGAATAAGTGAGCAAATCTCATGTTGTTTATATTGGAAATTTCCTTGTGATCCCCCTCCAACTTTTGTAATTCCTTTCTTCTTTAGTTCATTATTGTCCCATAATCTTTGCATCACATTTATTAGCAAAATTGCACTTGTTTTGAGGTCTGCTTTTAGCAGCTTTAAATTGATATTGTCAGGCCCTGTCGTTGTAGAGCATCTTAAAAGTTAGAGAGTCTAGATAATATGCTTGAGAAGTGCTCGCAGAGATAAGCTGAAATGAACAGAGATCCTTACAGAGAAAGTACAAACTGCAGTCATAACTGGGAGAACACGAGACCAGTATTTATTATTTTGTACAGGTCCCGGGTTCTACCTGTTTCGGCTGCTGTTTGTGCTCCACAATCAGATACTTTCGGGTATCTTGTATCCAATATGATTTGCTGCAGCATCAATATGATATGAGTTTCTATTAGTATCTATGAGTATGTCTTATGTACATTTTAAAATTTATCTAGGGAAAATTAGTTGGATTTCGGTTATTTCTTCAAGGCCTGCACATAGGCTGTTTTAATATGAGGGTTATTTATCTTCTTCACCGCCACAACTTATAACCAGATAGTTCGCACAAGTAAATGGCGATCACTGGAGCAAACAATCCCACGTATGTTTCTCACATCAAATAGCTAACGATGACATGTCATGCTGATAATTATAAGATCAATCTGATGGAAATTAAATTTATAGACTGTTTTTTTCGGTAATTATTAAATCATAAATGCCTTGAAATTTGTTTTCCCAACAGAATAATAATTTTGTTTTAAACACTAATTTTTGTTGTATTATTTCAAATTAAAGTTCGGATGCTCTTATAAAAACACACTTTATTTTAAATCCATTTAAAGGGGAATAAGAAATCATGGATAAAATAATTTTCACGTCAACTGGGCCAACATAGAGCCATGTACAAAATAAATAGCTGCCTTCTACCACCAAGCTTTCACTCAAGGTATATTTATCTTACTAGGTAGTGTCGTCCGCCCAGCTGATTTAGTAGTTCGACATGTCAAAAGTTGTAGGTGTTCAGAAATTTTATAGTGTAGAAGTGAGAAAGCAATAAAACACATACACGCCTTCTCAATTTTCTTCTATGTTTTTTGACATTTCGAACTACAAAGCAACAAAAAAATGCCATGTTGTTCTTGTATTGTTGTATTTGTTGTAGGGATGCCACTACCTAGTAAAATAAATATACCTTGCTTTCACTGTTAAGAGCATGATATAATAATACAAGGTAGTTCCATTTCAAAAATGTTTGAAGTTTGCCAGAATTATTGAAGTATGTTTTTATGTAAACAGCAAAAAAAGTGTTGCCACAAGTAGAAACGAAAAAAAATTGTTTTGGAAATTATTTTAAAAAAGTGTGTAATTTACATAAATAACATCAAATAAAAACGTACTTTGGTTTCATAATGAAACTTATGAGGAATAAATCTTGTTGTAGATTATGATTTCCTTAATCTTTTATAGGTACACTTTTATATTGAAAAAATAAAAATTATATTACAATCTTATTTAAGCTGCATGCTAATTGACCCTATGAAAAATCGCCACAAAACAAAAATTAAAAATCGCCAAATGAATAATTACCGTAAAAAAATGGAAATAAATGGAAATTTGGCAAAAAAATATAAAAAGTGCAATACTGGCAGTAAGTGCATTGATATTTTTTTTAATTCTAATAAATCTTTAATGTTAACAATTCTGTAGTTTTAGGTAGACAACGTAACTACTTAGCTAGTTTTTAGGACATAAACCGTTGTATTTACACTCTTATTGTCGACATAATACGACGACCTTTCACTAAATTAAATTGGTATTCCCTTTGTCGACATCAACATTTTTCGATGACTTTTTAATTTTATTTGCTATTTTGTAAGAATATGTGACGTTGAATTTTTCTTGTACCGACGGCGATTTCGTCGCCTTGGTTTTTAAAAACGACTGAGGTGCCAACAAAATTTAAAATAGAAAAGATTTAAATAACAAGTTTGACCCAATACGGAAAATTAGTTGAAGAAATGGATAATCTCGACGTGATAGAAAAAAAACTTAAATGAGATTCTTATTTGAAATCATTCCAAAACATCAAATTTTTTTAAATGAATATTTCTCTACAGAACAGTGTTATCGATAAGCAGTCGACGTCGTCATAAGAGCATTAGGAAATACAAAATTATAATCAAATTGAAGTTGACATCAATATAAATGTCCGGTCAAAAGTGACAACGGTGTCGCCGTCGCCAAGTAGAATAAGGGTGAATATAAAACCGCTCAAAAATATGGTATCAACATATTTCATTAAAACGTTTTGGATAATTGTACATTTGAAAAATTTAAAAAAATTTCGAAAAGCTCTTAAATATTTTGGGGTTATTTTTTATATAAAATATATTTTATATAAAATATTCTGCAATTCTGCATGCGGATTTCTGGGGTTATTTTTCATTTTTGCTTTTAAGCAATTTTGCATAGAGTTTTTTTGCATGCAGCCCCCTCCTTCATAACAAAATTAACCAAACTTTTTAACTTTAAGTTCCTATGATATTGAAATTATCAATTTTTATTGATACTCCTGACAGATTAGCTTCCCATCTAAGTTAAAAAATATATTTTCTGTAATTCTCGTACCTAAATCTATCGCTAAAATTCTAAAAGTGCACAAACAAATTATGAGTGTTGTTTTAAGAATAGTCTTAATTTGTTGGTGCATTTTTAGAATTTTAGCGATAGATTTAGGTACGAGAATTACAGAATATGGAACCAGGGGTGCCTTTGGTAATAAGAAAATGGAAACTTAGACACTTTTGTCAGATATAGGGAAATTAAAAAATCTTATTTGTGAATTTTTGCAAAAGTTTATTACTACGGTATTGAAAAAAATTTACGTTTTTTATTTAGACACATAAACTTAAGGCTTGTTTCTTTTTTTAATTTTTAAAATTTCAAATAAAGAAAAAAACGCAAAATGGGATTTCATAAAGTATGTGATATGGTAGCACAAATTGAAATAATTTCCGCAAAAGTCAGAACGTTAATATGGCGACAAAAAGAGAGAATGGAATTACCAAGGTATATTTATCTTACTAGGTAGTGTCGTCCGCCCAGCTGATTTAGTAGTTCGACATGTCAAAAGTTGTATGTGTTCAGAAATTTTATAGTGTAGAAGTGAGAAAGCAATAAAACACATACATGCCTTCTCAATTTTCTTATATGTTTTTTGACATTTCGAACTACAAAGCAACAACAAAATGCCATGTTGTTCTTGTATTGTTGTATTTGTTGTAGGGATGCCACTACCTAGTAAAATAAATATACCTTGGGAATTACCTTATATTAATATATCATGGTTAAGAGTGTATAAAATAAAAATGAAATATGTAGTATATTGTGCTTTCTTTTTTAATTTTCTTGTAATTTATTTTTATAAATATTTTTATTTCAAAACAAATAATAAAACCACATTCACATTCATATGCACGTGTCTTTTCTCGTCAATTACACAATTACATAAATGGCAAAATAAAACAAATCATGCAATTTTGTCTTGTTAAACAAATCTTAAATTACATTCCTTTATTATTTTCTTAGTAGTTTATCTTATTGCATCCATGTTGCTTCAGCCAAAGGTATTTGTTTTCATATTTTATAAATTCCATCGTTGTTTTATAAAATTAAATTGATGTTGTTATAGATAGTTTTTGTTCATTCTTATATTTTTCTTATGCATTTTGCTTCATACATACATACATACATACATACATACATACATACATACATACATACATTTACTGATTTGTTTTCATCTACATTCATACATACTCATTTCGTCTCTTTAGTTCGTTTTATTTCATTTTTATTTTTGTTGGTTTGAAACGTGCTATCAATTTGCATCGATCAATATCAAACTAAAAAGATTTCAATTTAATAGCAGTACAACAATAACAAGCCAAACGACAGCTTCAACTGAAAACAGGAATAGAAAAAGAAAAATAAAAAATAAAAATAAACTACTGATGGAACTAAGTAAACGAAAATGGATGAGATTCTTGTAAATAATACAATCTAAGTACGAGTAAAAGGAGTAAATCTTTATTGGTACTACAACAATCAGATTAATATGCGAGTACACTCAGAGAGAAATAATTATTAGCAGATATTTCAAATATAAGTAAGCCTGTAATTTTATACTAAATTGGTTGGTAATCTGTTTAATTTTAGTCTGCAACGATAGGACGGAAGACGAACTCCAGTTTGCCATGTCCACCTGGAGTAAGCGGAAAATAATAAATTGTTTCTGAACCGATTCAACATGGTTGCTGTGAACATTATATTATGGGTCCCATATTATTGAACCATATTCTTAAATTGGTCTTACAAGTAATGTAATTTAACTATTTTGTTAGGTACGGAGCACTGAACTCTTTAGCCCACCTCTTTATGAACCCAAGTACAACTCTAAACCTATTAACTGTCATATGAATATTTTTTTTTTCATAATTTATTTATTGTATCTTCAATATTTTTGAACTAACAATAATTACTCGCATCTTAAGTCTAAAATAAATTAAAATATACCTTTTAAGTCCAGCCAGTGCTAGACAAAAATAATGTTTGTTTCACGGATTTTGCAATCATTTGCGGGTCATCCCTCTAATGTACGGCCAAGAAAAACATTATCTCTTCTTTTTAATCGAATATAACCAGGTTCATTCAGCATGTTACGCGCCAAAGGGCTTGGATGAGATTCAAGCCTCTTTAGATATGTGACTGCATGTTTCGCTATTTCTGCTTTAACTCATGGCATGTTTAGGTCTTTGTGGATGTTCGAAATTTTTATATGTATACCAGGGAGTAGATGTAATCATACTTAGTATCTTATTTTGGCGCCTTTGAATTTTCTCTACATTGCTAGCTGAGGCAGTGCCCCATAACTGAATCCCATAACACCAAATTGGTTTCAGGATCGACTTGTACATTAGAAGTTTACAATCTAAGCTCAGGGTGGAGTTTCTGCCAATAAGCCAATTTAGTTATACTGCTTTTAGTTTCATTTGTGTTAACTTGAAATCAATGTGGCTTTTCCAAGTAAGGCGACGGTCAAGCTGTATACGCAGGTATTTAACGTCTGAAAGCTGTGGTATCATTTGGTTATTTATGCGAATAGGAGGGCATGAGTTCCTACGCAGTGTGAAAGTTATGTGAGTACATTTTTTTGCTTATTCACTTTTATTCTCCATTTTTCTAACCATTTTTCCAAATTGAGTATGTGGTCTTGTAAAAGTTGTGATGCTTCTTGGACACTTTCATGAATACTTAAAAAAGCTGTATCATCTGCAAAAGTTGATGTGTGGACTAGGGTGCTAATTGGCATATCTGATGTGTACAGTATATTCATGATATGAATATAGGATATGAAAGTTAATTTCGTCTCCATACTAATTCTCAAATTCAAAAAGTTTTTGTTCACCAATTGCAACTGATTGTTTCCCAAGAAGTACTGAGGATCATAGAGTTTCTTTCTTGAGAAACAAATACACTTTTATTTCAGTAGGTTCGATTCCATTTGGTTAATATTGCACCATCTTTGAAATCCATTCAAGTCAGACTTAAACCAGGATAGATCCGATAGATTAGTGTAGCTGAAGAAGACTTTGACATCATCTGCGTACCAAAGAATGACAAAAGTATCATTTTTAGTACTTATTAAATATTTGAGGCGAAACATGTATAAATGTGTATAGCTACAGCTCAAACAACATATCATACACACATACTCATATCAATTTCAACTTAAATAACTACAAGTATAGGCAGAGAATAAGTGTTCGCATACTTGTTCATTATTTTTCGCAATACAACCAAGTATGAGTAAAAGTTGGATAAAGTATTGGCTATACCCATACTTGTAAGTATAGAGTGGGAATAAGTACAAGTATGTAAATACTCTAAGTATACTTAGTATACTTAGTATACTTAGTATACTTAAATACTCTAAGTATACTTAGTATACTTAGAGTATTTTATAAATATATTTAACTATATGTATTATTTATTTCACAGTTTAAAAATACGTTCATTCCTTCATCCTAATTATTTTGGTTTTCCATACTTAACCAATGTTCGGTTATAAACAAAATATTTCCAAACATCATACACCGTTTTATACACACAATACCTAAAAGTATTTGTTTTACTTATAAGTATACTTAGAGTATTATAAGTACATTTCCATACTTGTAAGTATTAGGTAGTTATAAGTATGGGTATGACAGATACCCATTACATTATCTACCTACAACCAGTTGTACTCATACATGCATTACTTATACATTTTTAAGTTCGTTGTGTATAAATAATGTTTGTTATAAGTATTGAGTACACCCATACCCATAGGTATAACTAATACCCAAAAATATGTGTAAATACTTAACTACATTTATTTAATAAGTACTTTTTATCAGTCTCTGTTGCGTACATCAAAAGGTTGGAGAATTGAAACACATTTGGAAGATCATTATTAAAAAGGAAAAATAAAACAGGCCCAAGATGACTGCCTGGGGTATTGCAGATAAAACTGAAATATCTCTCGAAGTGTTGTTTTTAAATAGGACACGTTGTTTCCGATCAAACAGATATGAGGAAATCCATTTAAGGGTAATCGTAGTGAAATCCAGCAAGCGAAATTTATGCACAATAAGTCCATGATTAACTTTGTCAAATGCTTTACTGAAGTCAGTGTAAACCCTGATTGATTATTGTAGTAAAATGCAATAAGTTGGTAATAGTTGGATAGTTTTTACGGAAATCATGTTGATGAGGCGACAGAACTGAGGATGTGTCATGGCATAAATAATCTAAAACAAGTTTTTCGCAGAGCTTTGGTGATATGCTTAGCTTTGTCTCTGTTACTAAGTTTCTTACATAACACACGCCACACAATAGGTGATATAATTTAAAAAAAAAACATTTAAGGAACGAATTATTTTACGAAATGGACTTGCTAACTGGCCATCTCTTTGTGGCGATTTAAAGACGTAAGATAATTTTTTTGAGGAAAAGAAAAGACGCCCATCTAAGCCCATGCACCTAAAACCATTGAGCACTTGCAAACCAAAATTTGATTTCGCTTACGAAAAAACACCTTTCCTGTCCCAGAAAAACATTTATAGGTCGATTATGGATGGCAACCCAACTTAGGTTGCGTTGTCAGTTGCCAAAATTGTATTACATATGACAACTGACAACTAAAAGTTCTCAACTCTAGTTGCCAAAATGGCAACTATAAATTTGTGGTTGCTGGATATTTTTTTTCACATAAAGTTAAAACTGCACTTTCTTTATCACTTTCCTCTTAATCATACAGACAACGTACATATATTGGCGTTATTCAAAACGTAGCATCAACAATGCAATAAAAGAATAAAGATGATACCAATAATATTCCGTATTTTAATAAACACATATTTTATCAGCTTCTGTACCTAAGCGCTACCTAAACGGTGTTAAGAATCATTCCTAGGAAGTTCATATGTTCTAGAAAGTTGTTTATTGAGATCTTAGGTTCATTTTTGTAGTTGATTGTTTCCTTGAATTTTGAACGGTTTGCTACCTATGGACCTGAACAGGGGAAAAAAGGTAAAAAATTGAATTTTTTAAAGTTTTTTGCGATTTTGACCTTGAAGATGAAGTTTTTTTTGATTTTATATATTAACAATTTTTGTTCTTTATGACAAGAGCTACAACTTTGCCTCAGAGAGTATATCAAACGGTTTGCAAAATATGAGCTTGAGGAAATGATCATATTTTTGCAAAAATGACATCGAGTCCCCACATCTTTGAGGGCCCATAAATAAAAACCTGGAGGACTTTGGGCAAAACTGGGAGACAGGGGTCTTTTTTTTTGGTCTTTTATGACGTAGTGGTGTCCGTGTATGGTTATTTTGCCATAACTTAAAAAATTACACAGTGTTTAATTTAAAAAAAAAAATCCATTGGACAAAACCGTATACAGGAAATAATATTTTTTTTTTTGTATTTTGTTTGTTATTTATTAAAAACCATTTGATTATTTGTATTTATTTACAGTTGCTAGACTGTCAAAATTGCATTATCGACAACTTTATGGCAACTGAAGAGAGTTGCCTTACATAATACCAATTTTTCCCCAGTTGCGTTGCCGTTTGACAACGCAACTAAAGTTCGGTTGCTATCCATAATCGAACTATAATTAATTTTGATTTAATATCAGGCACTTTAAAAATAAATAAATTAAATAAAATTGGTCCCGGGGCCCCTGGAAGTGTTTCTGAGGTCGAAAAATGTGTTTTTTTTTTTAATTGGTAATTTCGTAGACATAACAGTTGTGTTAACAGCACTAACGCTCGTAGAAAACATGAAAAAAGGGGTCAACATAAAACGGATGCCTTTCTATTTTTGCAGTTACATATTATAGGAACTGGCTGCAGCGGCCTTCGTCTTTATCATGCAATTTATTTCCCCTAAATCTAAAAATTCCCAACATTTTATAAAACTAAAGAAATTTTTTTTATTAAAAGTTATTGAACGAACGGTTAATATGATTTATTACGATCGCATATCAGCAACTGGTTTCAAATTACTTAAGTTTAAGTTCTGTTTGTTTTCTTGTTTCATCTAATGTAGGAGATAGAGAAAAGTAACTTTATATTTGTTACATAGTTTTCTCCTTTATCCACTTTGTAATATTTTATTAAGATTTGTTAAGATTTTCTTTTTCCCTACTGCATTCCATCTTCGCTTTGTCTTAAATATTTCTTTTCATTTTTTTTTTTCTACTTCTGTTTTGTAGCTTTTGATTTGATTGCACGAGTATTTTATTTTCATTTTCATTTTTATTAGTTTAGAATAGAATTTTTGCTGTCACATAAACTGCAAGATACATCATCGGTAGCAGCAATAACAATAAAAATTTCTTCTGCAAACAATATGCCAACCAACCAACAACTTACAAAATCATACATTTTGAGAAAATTCCTTCATGAAGTCGTACATCATGTTGATGCAGTGACATGCAGCAAGCAACACAATATTAGTAGCAGCAAGAGCATGCAGCTGATTTTTTTTTAATAGTGAATATTGTACTCTTTATATTGCAATACAAAATATTTACTTATTGAAGATTTTTCTTTTAGTTTGGTAGCTTTTAAGATTTATTGGTATAAAGTGTATTAAGTATTTAATAAAATAAACTGTTGAAAACAGAACAGTGATGAATGTGCATGTTGCTAGTCGTCAAATTGCAATAAATGCAGTTTAGTTTTTTTTTTTGTTGCTTTCAATAAATTTATAAATAAATATTTATGTATTTGTTTAGTTGTGTCAATTTAATCAATTGAAAAAATCTGCAAAAAAAAACTCTAAAGAATTGCTTTTATCCCTGTAGAAATTAAATAACAGAAAAAAGTTTATTTTTTTAAGCGACTTATATTGTTAGTTTTTCCCTTATTTGTTCCGGTTCCTGTCATGGCAAATAAATAAAAAAAATTCTATATTTGTTTATCACATTTATTTTCGTTACCGCTATCTGTTTCGAGAGTAAACAATTTAGCATTAGCACATATCACAATCATCTAAACTGCCACTCAAAGCTTAGTTTAGATGTGGCAAATATTTGATCAAATAAATGTAACCATTATTTTTGGCAAATATTTATGCAATAATACAATAAATAATATTGCAATATACATATATATTTTCCCGTAATTCCTAAGAGAATCATAGAGCCGTAACAAAATCATTCCACCTTATTCTATCTAAAGCTAGATTTTTTATTTCATTTCAACATCAACTAGGCGTCTCGAAGTCTTTGCAGGTCTTCCTCTTCTATGGCTTCCGTGTGGATTCTAACCAAAAGCATTGCGTACAATGTCTTTTTGTGGCTTGTGGAATATGTGGTCAATCTACTTCCATTTGTGACGACGAGTTTCTTGCTTCTTTGCTGTTGCCCTTAGGTTTTCATTGGTGATTTTATTGGGCTCTTATAACCGTAAGCTTTTTCTTAGGCACCTATTAATGAAGACTTGAAGCATTTGCAATTCTTTTCTAGGTGCATTCCAGGTTTCGCAGCCGTATAGTACCACTGACTTGAAGTCCCGCGTTAAATATTCCTATATTTGTATGCCTTAAAATTTGCGTTGATCTCCAT
>OX451216.1:150083941-150251398 GCA_949628195.1 Phasia obesa
GAAAATTTTTTAATTTCATTTGTTTTTTCTTTACTTCAACATTGAGATACTACAAAGCCTTCTCCCATAAGTGAGTTGTTTATTGAGATCTTAGGTTCATTTTTGTAGTTGATTGTTTCCTTGAATTTTGAACGGTTTGCTACCTATGGACCTGAACAGGGGAAAAAAGGTAAAAAAAATTTAAATTTTAAAGTTTTTTGCGATTTTGTCCTTGAAGATGAAGTTTTTTGATTTTATATGTTCACAATTTTTGTTCTTTATGACAAGAGCTACAACTTTGCCTCAGAGAGTTATCAAAATTTCAATCGGTTTGCAAAATATGAGCTTGAGTAAATGATCTTTTTTTTTTCAAAAATGACATCGAGGCCCCACATCTTTGAGGGCCCATAAAAAAAACCTGGAGGACTTTGGGCAAAACTGGGAGACAGGGGTCTTTTTTTTTTGGTCTTTTATCACGTAGTGGTGTCCGTATATGGTTATTTTGTCATGACTTAAAAAATTACACACTGTGTATTCCTATATTTGTATGCCTTGAAATTTGCGTTGATCGCCATACTATTTCGAGTGAACTGTAGGCGGTACGACCCTTGTTTATGCGAGAACGTATACCTTCAGTTGAAGTTGTTATGATGCTACCGAGGTAACAGAAAGAATCTACGGTGTTAATTAGTTTTCCGCTTACGGTAAGTGGTTGGTGGATGTTGTATGTTGGAGTAATATTGTAATCAGAGAATATTAATTATATTGTTACGTTTTACTTTACGTTAGGATCTTTTAATTGCAAAATAAAAATACACCGATTTTAATTTTACTGTAAGACACTTTATTTATTCACCTTATGTTGACACCACTGTTAAAAAAAATACACAAACTGCTTAACACTCTCTTAAAAACATGACAACTGAGGCCTAATGCGAGCAAACATCCAACAATAGGTGAAATGATTAAACCTGGAGGGGAGGAGGGAGGCTACTACATATAAACAGCCTCAAAAGTGGATCCAAGTGACCTTCAGTAGGAAGGCCTGTAAGCTGCTCAGATATAATAGAAGTAATTGCGTTAGTAACAGGTCATAGCAACATTAAGTATCATCTCAGCATAGAAAGACTAATGTACTGGTTAGCATAAGATTTAGGACTACGGGAAGGAACTTGTTAAAAGTAGATGCCATGGGGGAACTAAGCCTTGAACAAATGCTAGCAATTATTAGAGCCTCCGTAATGAGAAAGAAGGCCGACAGTTACCAGTCGACAATCACAAAATCAAGATTTAAGGGTGGTGATAGCACGTGACTTAATGAAAGTAAGGTTGCCTTAAATGACAAGTCGGTTGTAGATAATCATTGTGGAAGGAACTGGGTCAACTAAGAAAGCGGCCTGCTTCGATATTCCATAATATAAGTATAATTAATAAAAATCAAAGTATAATTAATACAAGATAGAAGATTGTGACGTACTTGTACTTGCAATTTGTTAAAAGCAAGTAATACCAACATAAAATCGAAAGAGTGCACCATAAAAAATATGAAAATTTATTTAGGCTTAAGTTCTTCATTATAAAGAGATAAAGAAAAATTAGACACCAGCAGAGCAGAATACATTTTCTAGACAGCTACGTCCGTCATCAGTACTCTTCTATTTAAACAAACTCATAAAAAAAATAGAATATGAGAAATTTTAATTTTACATTATATTTCATAGAAGATAGAGCTTTTTGAAATTGTTATACACTATTAAACACTATTTCTTTTTAACCGACTTCAAAAAAAGAAGGAGGGAGGTTATCAATTCGTCTGAATGTTGCTTTTTTATGCTTGTGCCCGCATAACTCAGCCATTTCTGAACCGATTTTAAAATTTTTTCTTTATTTAAAAAGTTATGCTTAGAGTCTGGTCCCGTTTTAACAACAGTTCATTATTTTAAAAATTAAAGGGAGTCTCCATACAACATACATGTTTTTTTCGTGTATTAAGAACGCTAAAGGGCACTAATTTAAAATTTTAAAAAATTGCGTATCAGTATAGCTGCCACCAACTAAAAGGGAGAAAAAAATAAACTTAGAATTTAAAGGGTGTCCCCATTGGTGGCGTAATTTGACCTTTATGGGGCTATCTTTCGTTAGAGACAAAATCTTGAAAGTTTGACAGAATGTCGATAACTATGACCTTTATAATAAAAAGGATAAATATTCAAAATTATAAATTAAAGGGTGCTCCAATAGTTCATTAAATTTGATGTGTATGCCCATAAATTTGAACAGTTGTACATCGACCGTCAAATTTACAAAAAACCTGTATTACTAAGTCCGCTATAACAAGAAGTATAAAATTTGAATTTGGAAATAAAAGGGTGTCCCAATAGTTAATGTAATTTTATGTATGTGGCCAAACTTTTGAACCGTTGCAGACAGACAGCTGAAATTTACAAGGAACCTGTATTGCTAAGTCAGCTATAACAAGTATATAATTTGAATTTAGAAATTAAAGGGTGTCCCCATAATTGATGTAATTTGACCTATCTGGCCTTATCTTTTGAACCGTTATACACAAACACTTGAAAATTATGTAGAATTTCTACTACTTTCTCTGGTATACTAGCAAGTATAAATATTTAGAATTATGAATTAAAGGGTGTCCCAATAGTTCTGTAATTTGTTGTATATGACTAAACCTTTGAGCCGTTATAGACACACAGTTGAAATTTACAAAAAATTCTTGTAGCCAAGTCCTCTATAACAATAGTTCTTCCAATTAAAATTGTAAACTAAAGGGTGTCCCAATAGGTGAAGTTATTTGATTTATGTTACCCTATCTTTGAAACCGTTATAGACAGACATTTGATATTTACGCAGAACGTGCCGCAAAAGTAATCCTCCTATCAGAAAATGCTATAAATTTTGCGATTGGCCCCTAATGTCAATTCTGTTTTGACATTTGTGTAGTAAACACTTTCGAAATACACGTTAATAAACAATGTTACGCTACACTTCTCCAGAACGCGGAATATTGGTGACTATTTATTTGACCAATAATCGGTCGGTGACTTTGGCACAACGTAAATTTCGTCGCCTACTGGTGAAACACTGCGACGTTTAGCCGCTCGCCTCGAAGAGACTGGCACAACACGAGATGCTGCCAGGCATGGCAGACCCCGGAGTAGCCGTTCTGCAGAGAATATTGCTGCTGTAGCCGAGGATATCATGGAAGTGCTGTCGACATCGACCAGACGACGTAGCACGCAAATGGGTATCAGAATTAGCGAATTTTGGTAAAAAATTTGAAGATGTTTCCGTAAAAAGTCCAGACGGTGCATCAGCTGTTAGCTGCTCAAGCTCAAGCTATCCTTAATCACCACCAAGAGGAAAATGATTTTTCATCAAAAATAATCATGAGTGATGAGGCCCATTTCCATCTTAGCGGGTACGTAAATAAGCAAAATTTACGCGCCGCAGGCCAAACGGTTACTGTGAATGGTGAGCGCTAGAGAGAAATGATTAACGAGTTCTTTTTGCCGTAACTTGATGAATTGGGATTGGAAAACATGTGGTTCCAACAGGACGGTGCAACGGCACACACTGCACGTGCCACAACCGATATGCTGAAGGATGCATTTCCCGGGCGCCTAATCTCCCGTTTTGGCGATTTGCACTGGCCAGCAAGATCGCCTGATTTGACCCCTGCAGACTTCTTTTTGTGGGGCTTTTTGAAGTCGCGGGTTTATGTCAACAAGCTTCAGACTCTTGCAGCTCTTAAAGACAATATCCGTCAAGAATGTGAGGACCTATCGCCGGAAGTTTTGGCCAAAGTGATGGAAAATGCCATAAAAAGGGCTCAAATGACAATCAACTGTGGCGGCGGCCATTTATATGACATCATATTCTCGACTTGATGTAAAAAAATTAAAAGACGAAATAAAAATAATCCAAAAGAAGAATCAAAGTTTTTCATTTCTTTTTTAAATTACAGCCAAAAAACATCGGAAGGTTATTTTTGCGCCACCCATCTTAGAGATTACTTCTTACATTTTCAGTTTAGAACTGGTACCCAACTATATGTTTTGAAGTTGGTTTTTTTTGCAAGAATTATTATTATATTATACTACCAAGCAAACATTTTTCTTTTATTTTTATTCTCTTTATATGTTTCTTTTATTTGAAAAGGGTATATATCTGTCTTGCTATTAGCTAACCTTTGGTTAGCAATGAACAACAATTAGATATTTTTTATTTTACAAATGTATATTTTTGATTAATATAGTAACAAGTACAATTGGCTTATTTGCACTTACCAACCCTGGTTCGTATATACTGTATTTTTCATTTAGCCTGCTTTTAGGCGCAAAAAATATTATTACTATAAGTGCAATATTACTATAGTTGATCTTAATGCGATTAGTTTACGCAATAAAATAAAACTTTAATGATGTTTATTATACTTCTAACTACAAAAACTACAATTTAATATTATAAGGCCCATTATTATAACTTGCCTTTAGCTAAAGTTAGGATTTTGTTGGAGCGATAAATAGCTGTTCGTTATTAAAACTAAGCTAAAAACCACTTTTACTATTACGTACTGTAAGGTCAAGTTATAGCAATGAGCATTATCCTCATTATTATAGCGAAAAACTACTTATCGCTCCAACAAAATCCTAACTTTAGCTAAAGGTAAGTTATAATAATGGGCCTAAGCCTGTTTATTATAAGTGCAGTCGTATTAGAATCATAAAATTAGTCCGGCCCATTATTATAACTTTTCAATAGCTAAAAGTTAGGATTTTATCCGAGAGATAAGTTCTTCATTATTATAAATAAGCTAAAAATAACGTATAACTCGAACGTACTTTATAGTAACGAACTTTACCCTCGTTATTATCAAGGGTACAACCCTTACTTTAGCTATCGGCAAGTTATAATAATGGGCCTTACAGCATTAACGTATAAAAATTAACATAAGATATACAAAATTTGGTTGGTAATAAAATTAACATATAAGTATATGTTTTGAAAAAAAAATCGTTTCTTATAAAACCAGCAATTAAATCTGAATTTTGATGCTTTTCTTTGCATTTAAATTGATTCTTTCAGCTCATTGTGTAAATAATCGTGGAAAAGACATTCTATGGTTAAGGTGTTACAATTATTTTTATGTAGTTATAGCTGAAATGGCCACCCAAATACTGGAAGAGGTACATATCCGGCTTGTATTCTTCATGAGTTTGACAAGGGTATTAAGGCAAAAGTTGCTACCAAAAATGTTTATACAAATGGTTTTTCAAGATCACTACTAAGGGCGGAAGGGAAGCAAATCAAGAAATTGTAAAAAAAGTCTTGGTCGATAATATGGGAAAGGAATAATCAGTCTAAAGTAACTATATTTACCGATCATGCAATTATCATGACCACAGTAAATATTAAATATGTGCCTAATATGGTTCAAAAGACAAGACCAATAAAAATTCGTAACTCCATATTTTTTGTCAAAATTTTTAATAAAGAAAGCAATGACTTTAACTACAGCTCGATAACTTGACATTATAAAACTAATGACCTAATTTGTGGAAAAAATTTCCCTTGAAGCCTATTTAGTAGTTATAGAGAATAAATAAACTTAAGACCAAATGGGCCAAAATCGATTCGAGGTCGGAATTTTGACTAATTTATAGGTTTTGAGGTTTCCTGAATCCATTTAGACTATTTTCGCGATGATGTCTGTAAATTTTGGGCATAATCGGGAAGGAGCAAGGGGTAGTTTACTAACTCCCAAATTTTGTAAACTCTCTACAGGTCATACCGTATATCATATCAAAATGTAATTCAGTATGTGCCTTTGGTTTATGGAGATGAAAAGCTGTATAAATTTTGGCTATAATCGGAAAGGGGCAAGGGGTAGTTTACCCAACACACCAAATCGAAAATAATTTTTTTCGATTCGAATATACTTTGATCTTTTATTCATTATCTAATATATATGAAAAAAATATCTGTTTCCATTTGGTATGGTAAAGTTGAGTGTAGGCCACTCCAGTTTTATTTTATTTGTATTCCTTGACTCCCTGAATTTAAATATATTTAAAAAAAAAGTGTCTCTCCCTTTTTTAGCTATAGAGTTATAAAAATAAAAAATATCGTTTTTTTGCATATGCTCTGGAGGCTACAATATATTCTAATTCCAGTTCTGTAAGATCTAGGGAGCTGAATAAAAGCTCATTTTAAAGAAGATTTAATAAGGGTTAATTTGATATCATATATTTGAATTGGAATTATCTGTTCGGAAGTATAACATTCTACGTTTGATTGTAAATAAATTCTTGTAATCTATACATATAATTAAATAGTAACTCATATCCTGTCTGCTTTTCGTTTGTGTTCACATCACGTAAAAACTACTGGCTGGATTTTAACAAAATTTTTTGAGGAGATACCATAGTATACTGGTCCCAATATAGGATACTTTTTTCAAAAGCATCAAAACAAAAATATCTTATTTCCAAGAGAAAAAGGAGAAAAAGCATTGAAAACGCAATTTCCGGTTTAAGGGTAATGACAATTTTGGTTTAAAACTGGGATATTTTCAACACGTATTTTCAACATGGTTACATTTTCAACACACTTTTTTATTTATTTTTGTTTTACTATTACGCAACAGATGGCGCCAGTTGAATACAATTTGTATTTTTACTTTGTGCAATTACATTGTTATTTAAATATTTTAAATAACTCTTACAGAGCTTTACAATAATTTTAAGAATTTTAGAATTTTTTATAAAGTTTTTAAATTTTATCCAAGGATGGGAACCTTTATATAAAGAAATACATAAATAAACTATAACTGAAGCACTATAAAAGGGAGATTTTGGTGTGGTATACTTTCAAAGCTAAATCGAGTAAAATATTGTCAGGACGCCCACGACGTGGCGGGCGTAGCTAGTTGTGAATAAACTATAAATAAATTTAAATCTACACAGAAAACAATGCCTCCAGTTGCTGGGGCTTACCCTAGAATTTTTAACACTTTGTCGCTACATACAAATTTTGTCCCGATAGCGGTCAATTGATTTATATAAAATTTACTTATTTATTGTATCCCAATGCAACAATTGCCTATCTATGCAAAATTTGGGTCACATCCTAAAAATACACTACGTCGTTACATTGCACAGTGGGGCAGAATCAAAATATCTTGGAAATAACCTACTCATTTATAAACGTCAATGCCAATTGATCCAAAATTTGACATGAGCATAGCAGAGGGGTATCTAAACTTAAGTTTTAAAGGTGGGTACCATACACCCTCCAGGGGTGGCGCTATGTCTCAAATTTGTGAACCTCGCACATGGAAATTATTTTACAGCTTGCCATTTCTTCAGTTTTATGCTGATTTTTTTAATTATACATTGACCTAAAGCTCTTGTCAATACTTACAAAACGGTATATAAAATTGCAAATAATAATTTAAATTGATTGAGTTATAAGCATTTTAATAAGAAAAATTTTTGATTTTTCGCTACCCTGGTCCAGTTTTGTCCAAATATTGGGTACAATTTTTACCACTTTTTTTTTTTTTTAATTTTTTATCGTAGTTAGCGAGCCAAATTCTAAATATTTTTGATAAATTTGAAGATTGTATCTTTACTGCGTTACTAAAACTAGACGATTTTCAATTTAAAAAATCCAAAATTATTGCATTTTTGTGTACTTTAGCCCCAAAAAGGTCGTTAACGTTTTTTTTTTTTTCATAGAAAAAATTTTTTTAAGGAATATATAAAAATTTGACATTTTTGTATAAGCTAACTATATGTGTGTACGTTAAAAAAACATTCGTATAAAATTGATCATCCTTGTAGAAGATGGAGGACCCACAATATGACCTATTTTACATCGAAATTGTTATTTTAGCCTATATTTTCTAAAATGCCAAAGCTGGGATCGAAAAAAGAAGACTGCTGTAATAAAGCTATATATGCTCCAAATTATTTTTGAAAATATTTTATGAGCCCTAGTCCGTATGTAGACTTTATGGGCAAAAGAGTAAAAAATCCCAATTTTGGGATTTTTGGTCTTTATTTTAGGAATTGTGGAATTGCCTTTATCTTAATATTGCAGATTTTTGGTCATTTCATTTTACTTGATTAACATATTTAATTATTATTGGATATTTAAAATTTTTCCTTCCCTCAAATTTACCCGTTTTTACCATAATTTTTCGAAATTTTCAGATATCAGCAACAAATTTTAAAATTTTATTGTAATATTTAATTTTTTTATATATATGAATATAATTGATGTAATTTCCTATCAAACAAAAAAAAATCACCTCTATATCATTTTTACGTTCAAAACTATGTGCTTTTTAACCGACTTCAAAAAATAAGGAGGTTATCTATTCGTCTGAATGTTGCTTTTTTATGTATGTAACCGCAGAACTCAGCCATTTCTGAACCGATTTTTTTATTTGAAAGGTTATGCTTTCAGGTTGGTCCCATTTTAAAATCAGTTCATTATATTAAAAATTAAAGGGTGTCCCCATACAACATACATGCTTTTTACGTGTATTAAGAACCGTAAAGGGCACGAAATTAAAATTTTAAAAAATTGCGTGCCGCTATAGCTCCCAACAGCAGAAATTAATTAAAAAATAAATTTAAAATTTATAGGGTAACCCCATATTTGACCTATTTAGGTCTATCTTTTGAACCGTTATAGACAAAACCTTGAACTTTTTACAGAATGTCGATTACTATGACCGTTATAATAAAATGTATAAATATTCAAAGTTTTAAATTAAAGGGTGCTCCAATAGTTCATTTAATTTGATGTGTATGGCCACAGTTATACACAGACCGCTGAAATTTACAAATAAACCTGTATTGCTAAGTCAGCTATAACAAAAAGTATAAAATTTGAATTTGTAACTAAAAGGGTGTCCCAATAGTTAATGTAATTCTATGTATTTGGCCAAACTTTTGAACAGTTAGAGACAAACAGCTGAAATTTACAAGGAACTTGTATTGCAAAGTCCACTATAGCAAGTATACAATTTGAATTTAGAAATTAAAGGGTGTCCCCATAAATTATGTAATTTGATCTATATGGCTCTATCTTTTGAACCGTTAAACACAAACACTTGAAAATTAGGCAGAATGTCCCACTACTTTCTCTGGTATGATAACAAGTATAAATATTTGAAATTATAATGTAAAGGGTCTCCCAATAGTTCATGTAATTTGATATATATGGTTAAACTTTTTAACCGTTATAGACAAATAGTTGAAATTTACAAAGAATCTTTGTGGCCAAAACCTCTATAACGAGGTTTTTAATTCCTATCTTTGAAACCGTTATAGACAGAGGCTTGAATGGTGTCCCCATAAAAGACGGATGCTGGTGAAAATAGCTTAAATTTTGAACAGCAATAGGGAGAGGCTTGACATTCAAATAGTCTTTATTTTTTTCCCTCTAATTTTGGCGCATCTCTTATTTGGTTAAATCTAATTCTTACAGATTACTTCTTACATTTTTAGTTTAGAATTGGTGCTCTTCTATCTGTTTTGAAGTCGGTTTTTTTTTGCAAGAATTATAAATATAAGTATTCCCATACTTATCACACTTTTAGCAGTTTATGTTAGCATAACAGTGCCATAACATAACATAAATCAGTAACATGAACTGGTAAAAGCGTGAAAATTATGGGAATACTCATTTTTAAAAGCACATAGTTTTGATAACGTTTTGTAGGTATTGACTAGACCTTTAGCTTCATGTATAATTTTAAAGAATCAGAATAAAACTGAAGAAATGGCAAGCTGTAAAAGAATTTCCATGTGCGAGGTTCCCAACATTGAGACCACATAGCGCCACCCCTGGGGGGTGTAAGGTAGCCACCTTTAAAACTTAAGTTCAGAGACTCCTCTGCTATGCTCATGTCAAATTTTGAATCAATCGGCTTAGCCGTGTATAAATGACTAGGTTATTTCCAAAATATTTTGATTTTGCCCCACTGTGCATTGTGCGACGAAACACTTCGTTTGTATGTTTTCTTAATAATTTAATATCAATTAAAAAATCATCTCTTTTTTTAAGTTTTAATAGTATTTTTTTAATTTTGTATCAATATTTTTTCTTATTCGTAAAATAATTTTTCGCATACATTTATCGTCTTAAACTTTATTACGTGTTCCATATCACTTAAATTATTCTTAATTCTCATTACAATAATTTCGCTTTCATTCAAATTTCAATTTAAAAAAATTAAAGTGAGTAATAGTAAAAGTGATTATAATAAAGTGAGTAATAGGGAAAGTGCTTATAATAAATAACTATAAATATTTTTGTTGAAAATTACAACTAAAAATAGTAAAAAGGGTCATAATACAATAAAATAAATATTTTTTAATTTTGAAAATTTAAATTATTATTAGTCGAACTGTTTATGTATTACATACTGTTTATACTCAAGCTTAAGTTCGTTGTTATTCTCTATAGGAAAGAATTAATTAAATTACAAATTAGGTGATAATATTAAAGAAAAATTGGGAAAATTTACTAGATTAGTGTTAACTAAAAAACGAATGTTGGAAGTAAAACAAATAAACAAAAAGTAACTTTCATTGCTAACCGAAGGTTGGCTGAAGCAACAACAAATATAAGGTGGTAAATAATAAAAGTTAAAATATTCAACAAGAGCGAAGCTTAAGGTTGTGGTAGACTTCGTTCTCACCAACTGACGATTGATAATTAAATACAAGTTTTTCTCGTATTCCTTTATCTGGGTTTGGTTGGTTAAATCGATGTTGCTTCCAACTAAACACTACCCTAAGTAGATTAGATACAAGAGTGCTGATGACGGACGTGGCTGTTTAGAAATGTGCACCGCTCCTGCTGGTGTCTAAAAATTAAATTTTCCCAATTTTTCTTTAATATTATCACTTAACTGGTAATTTAATTAATTCTTTCTTAGAGAGAATAAAAACGAACTTAAGCTTGACTATCAATTTCATAGTATGTAATAAATATTTTTTTTTAATTTAATAATAATAAACTTAGAGCCAATTTGTAAGAGAAAAAAAGTAATTCACATAAAACTAAACTAAAGAAATTAATAATAAAAAAAAAACACTTTCAAAATTGTATCACTGTACTGCATATGATGCTTGCTGCAACTGGAAATGTAACTCAAGGTATAATTTAAAAATTTTTTAAATTTAGCAACTACATGTTGCAGTCCAAAGGTTTTGAAATACCAAAAAATTTGAGGAAAAAAAAATAGAGCTGCAACATAAGCTAGTGCTCAGCGGTACAATTATGCAGCACATGCTGCACAGTAATGCAATTGCTTTTCATACATGTGGACAAATTTTTTATATAACTTTTAAAAAGGACGATTACAATTTTAAATCTTAGAATCGATAACAAGCCATTTTTTTAATTCTAAATATTTTTTAAGTCTAACAAACTTTAACGCCTCTGCTTGTTGTATTATCTTAGAATTTTAATAATTGATTTATATTATTTAGAGTAATTTTTTTATTTTTATATTTATTTTTTTATTTATTTTTTTTTTTTTTTTTGTATTTTATGGATTATCACAATGAAATCATCACTTAATATTTAAAAACCTTTCATTATAATTTTGTAAAGAATTACATAATATTTCATAAATCATTTAAGATTATATGTGTTTTATTCATATTTTCTAGCTATTAAATGGCTGTTGTTGTACTTAAAATTTAAACCTAAAAAAATTCTAATGCAAAATCATATAAAATAAAATTTAAACTAATTCGTTTGTCAGGTTTAATATTTGTTTTGTTGGTTTATTTATTATTATTTATTTTTTTTTTTAATTTTTTAATTTTAAATAATGTGCATTATAGTAAAAAAGGTCAATTGTTTTAACAAATAATTAAATTTATCACAAATAAGTTACGTCCGTTAAATAATTAAATTTAAAATATTTGTATGTCAAAGCAAATGAAAACGCAGCAATGCTTTATAAAAACATCAATTTGTTTTCACTATTTTCTTAACATTATCCAAGGTGTTGTAGTTGTTGTTGAAGATCATCACCAATGATCCATGTCTCTTATGCGATTAATAGGAGGATTTCTACCAAAAAAGATATAAAAGAGTATTATTATAATTTACAGTAGATTGTTATAAATTTTATAATAAAAAAATAGAATAACAACTTTAGAAAATTTAGAATATCATAAGAAATATTTCAATATTTCTTTAACTAAAAATTAAATGGGACTCACTTCCATAAATAACCTTCCTAAATAGTTAACAACACTTGTTTTCGTAACCACATAAAGTTAGTTGCCAAGAAAAAAACACCACATATGTAAATACAGCAGGAAAAAAACATTAAAATGATATTCGCAGACACCGCCATTTTATTAGCTTGTTGATATTTCACTCTGAAACAGCTGTGCCCACACACATGCTGTCAACTTGAATGCCTAAGTTAGAAGCAGGCAACTTATTTCATATTAAATAAAGCAAGACGTATAGAAAAAGGGAACTAAGGGCAGGTTGACCGTCTTTATTTTTTAATTGGGGTAAAATTTACTGGAGAATCGATTGGAAGTAGTCGCGAATCCTGCCGAAGCTGAATTCGTGTCAAAAATGTTTTTTTTATATTTAATTCGCGAACAGAAAATTCATAAAATTTTTTGAAAACTTTTATTTTAGTGAAAAATCGAATGGAAGTGATTACAGACCCCCGAAATGTTTCTAAGGTCGAAAAATTCGTTTTTCATCGCATAATATGAGTACCGGAAAAAATATAAAATCGGCCAAATCGGTAATTTCATGTCATAACACGTATATATTAACAGACAGCACTTACACTCGTAAAAAACGTAATAAAAAAATTTAAAAATGTAAACTGCTGTAAAATTTTCTTGTTTACCCATAGATGCCTTTCTATTGGCGCAGTAACATATGAGTTGACATTGCGCTAAGAAAGCGTTTAACAAGTTTAAGAATTTTTTTTTTCAGGAAGATGAAGATCCTATAAATACGTCAGAAATAGTTAAAATTGGCTGTCAGACCAAAATTGTCAATTGATTAAGTAGCGAGCACAATTCCTGGCATTTTTTAAAAAGAAGATTGGCAATCTGTTCTTGAAAATTGGTAAAGGATTCAAGAAGAATGGAATAAAATCATAATGTGATAGAGAATATGCCAAACCGTATTCAAAGCGTAAACACATCAAAGGACAGTGGACAAAATACTAAAAGAGTTATTTATTTTTTTTTTTTTTTTTAATTTTGGCAACTTTTCAAAAATATTTGTTTTAAAGAAAAACCATGGTTGTGGTATGGTCACAAGTACCACATTATGTTATATGTAATTATGTTTGATGAAAAAATTTTAGTTATTTTAATATTATTTTGGTCACGTTAAACAAACTTTTGTTATAACTGCACCTTTTAGTGGTTACGAAGACCAAAAAATGCAATATCGTTGAATTTAACTGTAAAATTTTTGTAGAACTTCGAACCAACAACAATTTTTTATAAGTATTCCAAAAAAATACATTGTGTTCAACTATAATATATTAAAAATATATTTATATTTGATCATAATGTAATGCATTTTTATCTAATTACACAGTGCAACACGGAAAAAAATAACCATATACGGATATCACTACGTGATAAAAGACCAAAAAAAAATCGACCCCTGTCTCCCAGTTTTGCCCAAAGTCCTCCAGGTTTTTTTTAGTTTTTCAGTTTTGCGGCTACCTAAGCGCTACCTAAACGGTGTTAAGAATCATTCCCAGGAAGTACATATGTTCTAGAAAGTTGTTTATTGAGATCTTAGGTTCATTTTTGTAGTTGATTGTTTCCTTGAATTTTGAACGGTTTGCTATGGACCTGAACAGGGGAAAAAAGGTAAAAAAAAATTGAATTTTTTAAAGTTTTTTGCGATTTTGACCTTGAAGATGGAGTTTTTTTGATTTTATATGTTTACAATTTTTGTTCTTTATGACAAGGGCTACAACTTTGCCTCAGAGAGTATGTCAAAATTTCAAACGGTTTGCAAAATATGAGCTTGAGGAAATGATCATTTTTTTTTGCAAAAATGACATGGAGGCCCCACATCTTTGAGGGCCCATAAAAAAAACCTGGAGGACTTTGGGCAAAACTGGGAAACAGGGGTCTTTCTTTGGTCTTTTATCACGTAGTGGTGTCCGTATATGGTTATTTTGCCATGACTTAAAAAATTACACAGTGTGTTATGTTCATTTTTTATTATAATATGTTTACATATACAAGATTTTGTTTACTTCTAACAATGTCATTATCAGGGTTGAAAATAATATGGTTATAACATACCAATATTATGTTTAATAATAAAAATAATATAGTTTGACTACAGGTATAAAATTAATCACAATATGTTGCTCTTAGGTTATGGTTACATCAACCATGTTTTTTCTTTGCGTGTAAGTAAGTACGTTTTGTTAAATCTTTTCGAATACAATAGTAAAAAGTTTTGGTTTTGTTATTTAACAACGATTTTATAGAACTCGTCACTGTAAGTAACAGTATGAGTCGAAGGTCGTTCATAAAGCTAACTATAGTTTAATTGGAGTTGAACAAATAAACTACAGTTTATTTGGAGTTAAGTGAAATATATTGAGAACATCTACATGTTAATAGCAACCTCTTTCTGAAGTAAACCACAATATTCCGGTATTGGTTTTTGCTATAATTCAACACACGTTTTGATAACTCAGTTTTCAAATTGGTTCAAATTTTAGTTTCAAACTTGTCATTTTATTATTTCCTTACTAAGTCTTACACAGCCTTTTTCTCATGAGTCTAATTGCTGCGACATATGTTGGGGAAAATGGGTAGTTTCCTATAAATGTTGAAATTTATAAAATCCGTTACTCTTCTCTTTTAATATCGTAAAATAAATACTCGAAAGAATCATGAAATATAATATACTTGCACTATATCCGTAAGTTGGGAAACTCGAAAAAGTGATTGAGAACCAATTCTGAATAATAAGACGCATACGACAACAATTAATTTGCAAATTTTTCTCAAACACGTCTTAAATTCTTTATTTTTATTATATCGCAAAAACATATTGACACACCCTAGCATCTACACAATTTACAAGTTCTACACAGTTCTCAAGACCACTTATTTTGTGAATTAAAAAATATTACGTATAAACATTTAAAAACTTACGGCAACATTCTCGACAAGGCATGTTTATGCAATGGTGATATTTGTATGGCCGCCGAACCCATAGATGAATTAGAATCTTGTGACACAGTTCTTTGCATATGCATAGAACGTCCTTGTATCTGCTGAGCCCTGCGGAAGGGATAACGCCAAGGACTCTTGGGAACATCACTTTGGAATGCCTTGTTCTCAACACCGACACTTATATGGGGATGTGCATGGACATGGCCAGCCATGTGTACAGGCATATTGCTACTCGAGCTACCGCGTTGATGCTGGATTTGCGAATTATCGCGAGCTTTGGATGACAGACGTCTCAAGATGCGAGATCCCAAGCCAGGGGGATCTTCAAGACTGCGGCTAGTACGTTTGCGATAGCGCACATCACTAGATTCCTCTAAAATAACATGACGGTCATAGGGTGTGCCATAGTAGACCTCTAAGACCGTCGAAAATGTATGTGGCCAAACTAAATCGATAATGGAAATTAAAACTCCAGCTATAAAGCACAAAATTCCTAAACATAAGTAGTTTTTGAAAAGAAAATTAATTTAAACAATTTAATTTATACATATTTCTTCTTCAAGTTGAAATTTTATTAAGATTTACTACTTGCCTGCCACTAGCAACAGCCAATAACACCAACCCAAATGAAATTCCAAACGACCACCCTCCATGTAAATTATTAATGGCCGCTTCGGCAATTGACAATAGTAGCCCACATTCGTCCCAATCAACAGTGCACCAGTTAATGCCTTCATATATGCACCATACCGTGGCACAGCGATAAGCAACAAATTCATCAGCAGCCAAGAGGCCAACGATGCCCACAGCATTATGCTAGCAAAATAGCCAGCAGCACGATATTGACCACCCCACGAAAATCCTTCACGGCCAAGACTAAAATACTCTGCCACCGTTAAGATGGGAAATGGCAAACCACGCTTCAATGCATCGCGATAATTGTTACTCATATCGGTGGCACCCTCCCAAGTAAAACGTTCATTGTAATCGATGTCGGGTGGTGTCCAATTGCCAATGGGTATTGCTGCAAAAGAAAAGACGAAGAAAATGAAATTAAAACAAATATTTGTTGTAAAAATTATACCAAGAGAGAGTAACTTTACTTAAAAATTATTTAAGCCTATAAAGTTGTAATCAAGCTGCATGAACAAGAACAATAACAAAAAATACATTGCAGACGTCTGATGAAAAAAACACAGTTGAACAAAAATGCTGATTTTTTAATGTTTCTGATTTCGTGAGTTTTTTCTCGGTTGTATGTATGTAAGTATGTACGAGTATAAGCAAAAAGTTTTTATTCATTAATTAAATGAAATATTGATTCTCATGCACTCAACCGAAATGTAAGAAGAGTTAAGAACATTTCTTCACAAAAAAACTTTGTAATGAAAGTAGAAAAATGTTCTTTAAATTATTTAAGTATTTAAAAAATGGATTAAATAATTAGTACAGCACAGAATTAGAACTTCGTTCTATAAAACACCTCATCTTGCATACTCTACAATATTGTCTCAAAATAATCAGATGGTAGAATATGAAAAGTGACCTTGAGGCGAACTCGAAAAATATCGATACTGTACTCCCTCTACGAAGAGAAAGGTATTTGAAGCACAAGAAGAAGAGTGGCGAAACTGGGTTTTTGTTTATGTACTATAAGCTGACGTGGAATATCAACGGCCAATCTAGAAAAAGTAGGCTGGTGTAAGTATTCACGCCTTTCGAATTATCATAATCCATTTCGAGGTACTTTTTCAATAGCCTTTTTTTGACAGATGACGTGTTAGTCGTGTCATGCTGTCATGTTATTTTTGTTTAGTATTGTGTTTGTTTGTTTGTTTGCATTTCATAATGGAAAGACTTATGCCTGAATCGCTTTGCTCTATGGGCTCTTGAAAAGTTCCAAGAACATCCGACGTTTTCGAGGTAAATTCTGTTTAACGATGAAGCACATTTCTGGCACAATGGGTATGTAAACAAACAAAATTGCCGCATTTGGGACGAAGAGCAACCTAAAGAGATTCCAGAGCTGTCACTTCATCCAGAAAAAACAACCGTTTGGTAAGGTTTGTGGGCCGGTGGATTCATCGGTCCATATTTCTTTAAAAAAGATACCGGTGCGAACGTAACCGTCAACGGCGACCGTTATCGTGCCATGATAACCGACTATTTGATGCCTGGAATTGAAGCATGTCTTCTCGGCGACATTTGGTGTCAGCAAGACGGCGCCACTTCCCACACATCGCCACAATCAATGGATTTATTAAAAGAACTTTTCGGTGAGCACATAATTTCACGTCGATTGGCCACCAAGATCATGTGATATCACACCGTTAGACTTTTTCCTGTGGGGATATGTAAAGTCTAAAGTTTATGCGGACAAACCCGCTTCGATTCAGGCCTTGAAGGAAAACATCACGCGTGTCATTCGCCAGTTACCAGTCGAAATGATCGAACGAGTCATCGAAAATTGAACTCAACGGATAGACCATCTGCGACGTAGCAACGGCCAACATTTAATACACATAATCTTCAAAAAATAAATGCCAAAGTATGTTCTTTCAAATGATAATAAACATTCTTCATTAAATTTGAATTTTCTGTGTACTTTTCTTTAAAAAAGTAGGGAACCTCGAAATGGCTCACCCCTTATAAATATCGTATATAAATATCGTTGGCTTAATCAGCAAATATGTGTCCTTTTAAATTTTTCAGGAGAGACATACGGACCAGGTCTTTTTGTAGCAGTATTGCAGAAAGAAATATATTCAGTAAGGACCTGAAGTATTTTTTGTTCATGAGTAATATTATGTTGGGCTACTGAATTAATTATTTAGAACATGGAGAAACCAAAATATACTGGAAGCCAAATATCGCGAATGCTACAAAACGGTAGAGCATGCAGTACAGAGAGACAAAAAAATACGATGGTCTTGCAGAAGAGGCGGAAAATGCATCAAAATCTGGTGATACTAGCACAATATTCCGCGTCACAAAAAAGCTGGCTGATCAAAAGATGCAAACTGAATATCCTATCCGTGACCTCGAAGGCAATTTGCTCTTGATACTGATCAAGAACAACTTCAAAGATGGAAAGAACACTTTTCCATTGTACTTAACAATTTTACAAATCATATTCGTTGATCTACCCATACCATTAAGCTCAGTGATTGCCACAAACTCAAGGATTAGGATTCCACCCGCCAGTCAGTCAGAAATTATAGAAGCCATTAAACAACTGCCGAATGTTAAAACCGCTAGTATTGATGTATCCATGCCGTAATCTATAAATGCGATTCAACCGTTACTGCTAAATCTTACAGCGCCTTATTACGGTAGCGTGGGATATCGAGTCCTTCCCGAAAGAATGGTATTATCGTTAAGATCGCTGAGAAATGGAGAATAAATAAACTACTCCATTTCTCAGCTGCCAACTATTGCAAAATTAATATCAAAAATAATTCTATATCGCGTAAAGGAACATTTAAAACAAAACATCAGCTCCTACCAAGCAGGCTTTCGCAGTGGTTATTCGTGCTCCTATCACATAAACACCCATAGCATTAATATTGAGCAATGTGTGGAACTTAACTCCAAGGGGTATCTTCTTTTTGTTGCTTTCAAAAATGCGCTTGACAGCATAAATCTCACAGACTTTATGACCTCATAAAAACACCACTACGCCTTCAGGAAAAGATGCAATATACGGGGTGAAAAATAAACTCCAGTAAAACCAAAATTTTGTTAATAGGCGTCAATACTTCTGAACCTTTTAATTTAGGTGACCAAAGCTACAGCATTGTTCCCAATTTCTGTTATTTGAGTTCTGAGGTCGATGTAGCTTGAGGTTCGGATTTAGATATTGATAGAAGAATCAATAAGGCAAGTTTGTACTTCTTTATGAGTGTACATCGTGGGAAGTCAGCCGCAGTATTACCCACCGACTCCAGACTTTCGTCAACCGCTGCCTCAGAAAAATACTTCGCATTTTCTGACCCCGCGCCATCTTAATCTTATCTGATAAGCTATCGAAAGTGTGCCAAGTACCTCTTGAAAGAGAAATACGTAGATATAAGTAGCAGTGGATTGGGCATACTCTACGTACAAGTACGATACGATACGTAGCAATACGATAACTGTAACCGAAATTTAATGAGCAGGACTTTTTTGGACATGTGGTTTTACAAGACAGTGCAATCGCATACACAGCAGGAAGCACAATGGATATTATGGATTAACAATTTCATTGTCTCGAGATCTCCCATTTTGGCGATTTTATATGGCCAGAAATATTGCCCGATTTAACCATCCCAGACTTTTCTCTTTGGAGCTACTTGCAGTCAAGCGATTAGGCGAACAAGTTCCAGAGAATCGCAACCCTAAAGGAGAATTTTCGTGAGTAATGCAACAATTATTACCAAAAATCTTGCGGAAAGTAATGGAAAATGCGATAAAACGGGCAGAAATGTGTATCAACTGGGAGTAGCCACTTGATACAAATAAAGATTTCCAACACTCAAAATACTTTTTTTTTTATTTAGTAAAAAAGTTATTCAAAAACAAAATTGGATGACTAAATTTACACCATCCTGTTTTGATTATATAGAATTTCTATGAAACAACAATTGTGGAACACATATTACGAGGAGAATATAAGTTTTTTATAAACTTTTTTAACTTTTTTTTGACGTATCAGAAAGTATGGTGTGTAATGCAGGTATTGCCTCCGCTTTTCTTAAGCCGTCGGATTTCAATTATCATACGTCCAATTAAAAAATAAAATTAAATTTCTAACTCTTAAAAATTATAAATTTTTATATGCCTTCTTCCACTGTGCGACAGTTTAATCTTCATTTGATGTCTAAACAACATTGAAATACGATGGTGTACGCCAGACATCTAAAAATCAGATGGCAAAACTTTCTAATCTGGAGCTCGTCTGTGTACAAGGCCTTGCTGGTTGGTGGTAACTGGGAATACAATTGTGGACCAAAAACTAAAACTCTGTAATTCCTATAAAATTCAAAAAAGCTTTTTAGGGCTCTAGAGGCAAAGAGCTTGCTGAATATTGAAGCTTCGTTAGCCTCAATATGATTTCAAAAACTGAAAAAGTATCTTCTAGATCAACTAAACACATTAGTGGCTGCGGTCATAGGGTACATTACAAGAAAATTCTATTTCTGCAGGAGTTTTCAGGTAGAGAGAAAAGAGAGATTGTAAAATACATCTGTTGCCATTAAGTGGCTGTTTGAGTGCCTCGATAGACCGATTGGTAGCACGCTAGTCTATCAGTCTAGAGGTTGCGGGTTCGATTCCCGCCAAAGACTCTGGGTGTTGTCTTTAAAAAAAAAAAAAAGTTATTCTAATAATCTGGTATTTTAAAACTTTGCTGAGAAGAAAGTCATCTTCCATGCTCACCTAGGAACCTACTAGGTTGCCCTCTATGCAAATCCAACTTTTTCTAGAAAACATTTTGAACTTAAGCCAATGGTGAAAGTATTTGCGTTTGGATTAATGTCAGTCAAAAATTATACATTTTTTATTTACACTCAATTAATATGACTGAGTGTAAAAAAGAACCTAGTACACCTTTTGATTTTATTATGCAACAATTTTAATTTAATAAATTTTCTAAGCAAAGACATTTGTACTTGTTCCTTCATTCAATTAAATTCAGATTTTATTTTATTCAATAAGTTTAATAAATGGTTTTGAATTAACCTGGTGTCATGTACAAACGGCATACTATACATGCCTAGACATTCAATAATCATTAACTCTTTTATACATATATAAACCTACACACACACACTCAGACACACATTTGAAATAAATACAAACTTGCAATTTATTTGTCCAAACAATTGTAAACGGATAACAATGAAGTCACCGGCAAAACCCGCAACGCAACAAGAAACGAACAAATAATTTCTAACAACACTGCAATTGTTGTAGGCAACGTAGCAACTGAAACGACAGCAACACTTAATTAAAACTACGAATATGGAAACCTTAAAGCATTTGTAAATCATGTATCACTTTGGTAATTTCCGTAAGTCAATTTAAAACCTGGACATTAAAGTAAACCGTCAACTAACTGACTGGCTAACTGACTGCCTGCCTGCCGGACTTACCATGCAACAAACCAATCGAACGAACAATAAAACCCCTAGCCACCACTTTAACACGTTTATGAATTCGAGACAATTGCAACAAATGTGAACAACAATTGTTGCAGAAGCTTTAGAAATATTGCAAACGTGTAACAGCTATGACAACAATAGTTTGCAATAATTTCAGAGCGACGACATCAGCGCTCTTTTCAAAGGATTGTGTGTTTCCGTTAAAACATGCATGTCAAAGATATGTTCAAAATTAATGATGTGCGTACGCAAGGTGGCAGTATGTATTTATCAATATTGAAAACCTAAGTTATTATTTAGGATAATACCTAACTGATACTGATAACTATGATTCCAGAGCCAAGAAAAGATCACAAAAAAGTAGAATCACTCAAACAAAGCTATTAGTTACACCACTTGCTACACTAAACCCTGGAATATTTTGGTAGAAAGTGTTGAAAGAATTTTAACTTTAATTAGATTTTGCTGAAGAAACTGAGTTTTTATTCAGAAAATTTGGGAAAAGTCCACTGATGAGCTAGTTAAGCAGTAGGAAAATAGACATGAACATATGCTTTTGGAATAAATATTTTATGATTCTTTCATTAAATATTTATTTATTTATTTATTTAATCAATGTTACACAAAAACCGAGCCCAGAGGGCCATATATGGTTTAAAAATACAACTCAAAACATACTACTTAACAATAAATTTAATAAATTTTATTAAAGAAATTAAGCATGATTGGAAATAAATAAGAAAAAAAAATTTTTTTTTGTTTTATGCTGGGAACACAACTGGAGCGAACGACGAATTTTTTCCAAACCGATGAATTCGTCGGTGAAAATTCGTCGTAAAAAGCACAGAAACGACGAAAAAATAACAAAATACAAAAAAATTAATAAAAGAATTTATAAATTTTTAAAAATAATTAAAATAATAAATATAATGATAAGCATTATATAATAAAAGCTTTTGTGCTTGTACGTAAATGTTTAAGAATGAGGTGGTTGGTATGGCCAGTAAACATTAATAAAAAAAAAACGATCTGATAGAGTTACCATATATAATAATAATTCTTGTAACATGAACCGTTAACGAAAATACAACTCCAAATAATTTTTATAAATTTATTTATAATTTTTAGTTAACTCCTATAAGTGTACAATTATTTTAAATGCTATAAAATAAAATAAAAATAAATTAATTATTAAAGTAAAAAAACTTTATTTACTAAAATACTTCAAACTAAAACCAAACAGGGTCACATTGTACTGTTGTGTTCGTCGTACGCCGCCGCACACTGTGGCCACTGCGGCAATAAATCAATTTGGATCTGCTATTCGATTTTGAAGATTTGATCTTTGTAAAAAATTTCATTCAAATATCTCCATTGGTTTTCTGTCCCGAGCAGCGCAAAGTTGAAGTATGTGTACAAGTCTCAAATGTTATAGTTTTCTATGTCATATTCAAAAGCCTGTTACTTATAAACTATACACCGAATGTACCCTATAAGTATTTTTTCAATTAAAATGGACATTAAGCATTATATGTATATTAAAAAAAAAATTGAAAAAAAAAAATTCTTTTGACAATATATTTTAAACCAAAAATAAAAACATTTATGATTTTCCGTTAGACTTTTAGTTGTGTGCGAAGCAGTGCGACACATGGAGTCCTATACCAAATTAAAGCTGAGAGTCTCAGCTAATAGACTAAAAAAAAACCTGCCCCAATTTGACCGCCGCCGAAAAAACAATGAAAAACCAAAAAATTACAGTAAAAAATATGCGTTATTTTACGCGTGCAAAAACAACTGTGCATTCTTTCTTTCTTTGCTACTCGTACACGAAGCCGATGCCAATTTGGGATCGAGAAATACGAAAATTTCATTGCATGTGTACTATATAGAAAAAAATTAAATTTGAGTCCCGATTACAAAAACAAATGTACACAAAAGTATTTATCAAAGTAATATCGGTACATTGTTTACGTTGACTAAACAACAAAAAATCTAAATGTAAACTTACTACACATTAAATGAAGAGCCTTACATATAACTTAATCAATAACTTAACATTGTTCACATTTTTTCTCTTGAAAATTAACTCCGTTATCCGTTATAAACATTCTTTTATATTATATTTGAGAGTGGTATAGTGATAAGTAAGTGTTTATTAAGCAATTGAAGCAAATTTATATAATATACAGTGGAAAAGCTAAAAATATCTTTCAGCACGCTTTCGGAAATTGTTTTTCAATGTAAAAAAGATATTGATCTTATAATTCGTGTAGTTTTCGGAATTATAAAATAGTGTCTGAGAAAACTCAAGAAAAGTTCAGACGGTTTTTGAAACAAACATTTATGCCTCAATTTTTAAAGTAGTGGAACAAGAGTCAGCGTACTTCAGCAAGATTTTTTAATGACAATGACGAATGGCTAACATATTATTATACGTTGACTGATGAAGTAGTGGATGATACAGTGGATGGTAAACGTGGACGTCCAACGAAAAGCTTTGGGGAGAGCAATGCCAGAACGAAATCTTCGGTTCAAAATTATATTATCCACAATTAGTTGCAGTTAAGCAATAGACGCTGAGAAATTCCAAATATATTGTATAGACACGGCAAAATTGTACATTGATTTGTATGGAAAATTTTTATATTGGAGTTGTATGAGGGGTGGGTGTTACAGTGGGCGGATGTTTTATGCATTTTTGCGAAAAATAAACCTATTGCATATACATATAAAGATATTGCATTTTTGAAATATAGTTTGTATGGGAGGTGGGCGTAAAAGTGGGCGGATTAAGTTCATATTTTCAGGAGGTCATTCTACAATTAAGTTAATATATTTAAAATCATGGAAGTCATGCCACATTTTTTATTTAAGTTGTATGGGAGGTGGGCGTAAAAGTGGGCGTATTTTTGTAAAAAAAGAAATTGAAATTCTTAAAAAATTTAAAATAAATGTGTGCAAAATTTCATGAAGCTCCGCAACCTCCTTGATTTAAGACTACAGTGTGCGCCGTAAGAAATAGAAATAAATCTTTGTTCTTTTTATATCATACTTTATAGATGGTAAGGGTATACAGATTCATTAATATCCTTCCGACCCTATAAAGAATATGTTATGAATTCAAATATATACCTAAGGAAGTCGCTTTGAAAGCAATCCAAAGCAAAGACCCTTGTTTAGTGTTTCAGTTATGGTTTATGTATTTACTTTATATAAAGGTTCTCATCCCTACTAAAATAAGTATATACATAAACCATAACTGAAGCACTAACCGATATGCACAGTCTAAGCATATCGGTTAGTGCTTCAGTTATGGTTTATGTATTTACTTTATATAAAGGGTCTCATCCCTTTATGCGTATAGATGTATAGAATGGACAAGTCAAGTTGAAAACCATAAGAGTAAAAACCGAATATTTAGTAGTGTTAAGTTGAAAATATAACATCATAAGGCAATATCCCATATCACTGTGGTGAAGGGTATATAGGATTCAGTATCGAAACATTTGTCAACATGAATGGGGAAAGCATTTGTAATGATTTTACATATAATTTTAAAAGAATTATTTTGTTATTTATTAATACTTCCCGAGTCCGTTTTAGATCCTCCGTTCATATAATAAGAGTATTTTATACATTGAAACAAATCTGAAAGATTAAACTTTTAGAAAAATTCAATGATATTTGATGTTAATATCCCTTGTAAGCCCAGACCTATTTAATTTGATTTTACTTCAGATATAATATTTTTTCCATCTTAACTACCCATCAAGAATTAAATTTACATTCTTAAGATTATTTCATGTAAATGTTATCCGCTCCATTCGTGAGCTCTAATTTCTGCATATTTTTTCAGCATTTCGGCCGGTATCTCACTAATGGCAGCTGTAATGTTTTCTTCTATTGGTGGAATTGTGGCCGGCTTGTTCCTGTACATGAGAGACTTCACATATCCCCATTAAAAATAGTCCAGTGGAATCAATCTCATGATTTTGGCGGACTATGGACTGCTCCAAAACATAATATTAATTATTCTCCAAACTCACTTCTCATTAATTTCATGATATGGCGTAGCGTATGGCATGAGGCACTGTCTTGTTCAAACCACATGTCAACCAAGTCTAATTTTACAATTTGGGGGATGATAAACGACCTCTTGTTTATCATCGCACGGTACCTAGCTCCATTGACTTGACTAATGTTGTGATTTTTATCTTTCTTAAAGGAGTACCGTCCAATGACGTCACTGGCCCCAACAAATGCACCAAACAGGGCAACTTTCAGGGTGTATAGACAGCTTTTGAACTGCCTCTGGCTACTTTTGACACTAAATTCAGCATTTCTGTTTGTTCACGCACCCATTGGCCAGCCATCTCGGTGGATCGATTATTGCAGCCATGAAATGGACATTACACAGAAAAAAATTTTTGCACCAATTAAAAGTTTTGATTGGTTTCAGATACAACTTTAATTTAGTTTTTAATTAATTCAATTATTTACTTAATTGAAATATTCATTCCTAATTAATTATATAATTGAGTCAATTACAAAATTAATTAAAATTGTATCTGAAACTTATTAAAACTGATGAAACATTTTTTCTGTGTATTTACGAAATACTGCACGACTTTCAAGAGCTAGCTGTTCATTTGTTTGTCAGGCCGTTTATGGTGGAATGGCATACGTAGTGCAGCATTTTTCGCATAGCCACATGTCACGAATCTTTTTTTTTACACTGAAAAAAAATGCACTGAAAAACATAATAGCAATAAAATCACCCTTTATACCAGTGGTGCACATTTTCTGATTTACCATGCTCGCGAGTACATACACTATGTCAAATAATTATAGCACTTTTATAGATATTTCGCATACATAAGAATTCCTAATATTGTAACGTTACTCTCTATTTTGAAACCTATTATCCCATGTTGTTCCTGGACTTGTCTAACAATAAAAAAATTTTAAATTAAATAATTTGGATTGAGATTCAGTAAACATGCGGAGCAGTCCAACACGAACTCACGAATTTAGAGGCTTTTTTTAATGGGCACCTAGTCATGCTGGAATACAGCAGACTGCAGACATTGTGGCAGATGTGGCAGCAAACAACATCCTAGAACATAAATGTAGTCTTTACCTCAGATTTGTTTTTATCAAGATGTATAGCGCAAATTATTGCTTGTCAATTCAAATCTAATATATTTAAATTTTAAAACCCCTGTTTCTTATAATGTAAACGGAAATTGTAATTTAAAACTAAAAACTCCTATCATTTCCTCAAATATTTTAATAACACCTTCATAAATGCTAATCAAAATATTTAAATAAAAGAATTAATAAAATCTTCAAAAATAACTTATAACAAGATCCTTGTTGCTCTACCAGTTTTATTGCCAGCGCTAACAATCATAAAGTTGCATTAGCCAAAATAAATCTACTTGCAAAATGTTATTCAATTTCGTTAAATAAAATAAAAAAAAAAGTATGCGGAAGTACATGGAAAAAAAACTAAAAGTAACCAAAACCATTAACAAACAAAAACGCGCCGCGCCACCAACATTCAATTTAGTTTTCTAATAAATGCAAATTAAATATTATGCGCCAAGTTTAATAAACTTGTTAAATGGGAAAATCAATCGTTGAACATTATTCAAGTGCGAATGCAGCAACATATCAACGTCAAATATGCACACATATACACAAGCCAACCCAACGAGCCAAGCCAACTCTATATAACTACGGAGTGCTATACCCGTACACATGCATATTTCTTGTTAATAAAAAAAAAAAAAAAAAGAGCAAGCGTTTGGCACAGCGTATGTATAAGTATCTGTAAGTGGTTGTAGTTGCAGCGATTGTGGAAGTCTTAGTATTACGTTAAATAGAGGCCGGTTAGGTAACGCCTTTTACTGCCACTGTCATAGTCAATTGCTTTGCTTTTCATGGCATTTCAAAGTTTTGCCTTTTGTGCCCACTTGCTTGACTGACGAAATGCTTCATTGAGTAACTGACTTGACGGCGGTTTAGAATGCCTGTAATTTGAAAGTGAAATAGACAGTAAGGCTGTTTGTCAGCCTGACTGCCTGCCTGTTTGCCTTGTATGACTTGCACTAAAGCTTTAGTTTATATTTGTGACTCAATCTTTAGTCAATAGTCTGCCGCAGCGTGTACATGTTGATATGCAATGATTATTTACTGTTGATTAATCGAGCATGCGTATATTACATATGTAACCCAACATTTTTCCATTTGTATAAGGTAAACAACAACATTATTTTAAAGTAAAAAACAGTTCTTAAAAAGATTAAATACTTTCGGCATAGAATTAATCTATACATATAATAAAATAGTAACTCATTTCGATCTGACTGTCTGTCTGCTTTTTGTTTGTGTTCGCATCACGTAAAAACTACTGGATGGATTTTAACAAAATTTTATGAGCAGGTACCTTAGAATATTGGTCCCAATATAGGATAATTTTTTCCGCAAAAATATCTTATTTCCAAGAGAAAAAGGAGGAAAAGCATTGAAAACGCAATTTCCGGTTTAAAGGTACTGACATTTTCGGTTTAAAACTGGGCTATTTTCAACACGTTGAGATTCAACATGGTTATTTTTTCAACTCACCTTTTTAATTTTGAAAGTGGGATATTTAAAAAGCACTACGCAACAGATGGCGCCTTAATGAGAGAGTTAGAAAGGCATATGCCGCAATGTATTCCTGTCAAGCTCTAATTGGAAAAACGTGGGGACTTAATCCACGAATGATCTACTGGATATACACCGCTATAGTTAGACCAAAATTGTGTCATGGCGCACTTGCATTGCGCAATTATGGAAACACGTACTCATGCGTTATTTATAGAAAAAGTAAATAGAATAGTAGCATTGAGCATCAGAGGAGCCAGAAAATCAACAGCAACTGAAGCACTGTGTAGAATACTTGGGATCGACCCATTAAACTTATATATAAAAGAATATGCCTTAAGAACACAGCTAAGATTGAGACAAAATGAACAACTAAATATTAAAAGGTATGGACACTCTTCGCTAATAAGTAAATATCAATTGGACAACATAGAAACCGATTATTTGACGCCTGAAATCCATTGGGACAAGGAGATTACTACAATCATCCCAATAAAAGATGATTGGAAACCTCTGGATAATCTAACTGGGGGTATTGGGGTATATACAGATCGATCAAAAAAGGGTAATGGTACAGGAAGTGGAGTATTCTGCGAGAAGTTAGGCATAAGACACAGTTCTAGATTGGATAACCTATGTAACATATTTCAAGCCGAAATTTTGCGGTGTCTGAAGCTGCTAGGTTAATTTCTACGAGGCCGATATTCTCAAGCAATATCACTATTTACATAGACAGTCAGGCGGCTTTAAAAGCACTCGGAAATAGGTGTATTAGATCGAAGGTAGTCAGCCGTTGTCGCAGAGAGCTACAGGTTCTCAACGAACAACACACACTGAAACTGTGCTGGGTACCCGGTCATGACAATATCGAGGGAAATGAAGCTGCAGACGAGTTGGCACAAGCTGGAGCTGATTTGGATATAAATGTCAGATGTGTGGACGTATACCCTGGTCTCGATTCAATGTACGGAAGATAAGGGAACAATTTAAACGTGATGCCGACACAATGTGGAATAATTCATTGAGATGCACACAGACGAAATCCTTGCTGGGGGGAAAGGGTAATGGGGAAATGGATAAGCTGTTACGTATGAGTAAGTCTGAACTGAGAATGTATGTAGGTATTATATAACGGGACATAATGATCTCAGATAACTGCAGATGGTGTGGCGAAGAAGAGGAAAACACATTACACTATCTTTGCCAATGCCCTGCACTATCTCACAGTCATAATAAATGTTTTGGCTTTTTTTTCTTTCAGAATAAGGAGGACTTGAGAGGTGTAGAAGCTATGCTAATCGTTAAATTTACGAGGTTCACCGGACTACTTAGAGAGATTGATTAGAACAAAGCTATGGACACCGGGGAATATCAGAGGAGTTACTATGGATCAATAATGGTCTTGTGAATCTACACATAAATAATTATGTGTGATCCTCTCTAACCTAAACCTAAACCTAAACAGATGGCGCCAGTTGTATAAATATAAAAATTTGTATTTAATTTGTATTTTTACTTTGTGGAATTACATTGTTATTAAAATAGTTTGAACACGAAGGTTTACAATAATTTTTATTTTTTAATTTTATCCAGGGATGGGTACCTTTATATAAAATAAATACATAAACCATAATTGAAGCACTATAAAAGTTAGTCTTTTATTGGTGTAGAATACTTTCAAAGCAATATCGAGCAAAATATTGACAGGACTACCACGACGTGGCGGGCACTGCTAGTTGTAAATATATTTATTATCTGTCAATTTATTGTCTGAATAATCTAATTGTGAGTTTGAGGCGGATGTAAAGTTGTGTAGCGTTTGCTGTCTTAATCTAATCTAAATTTAAAAAAAGATTACACAAAATTTAGAAAACATTTTCTTATATCATATTTAGCCTCAATAGAAATGTCAAGGGTTTAAACAAGGGAAATTTACTGTCATTGAAAGGCAGAAGACAAAGAGACAATTTATACAACACGACGAGACACTTTTACCTACACATGCTCAGGAATATATAGATTAACTAACTGTTTTTCTTAAAGAAGGTCTACAAACAGCACTAAAACCAGCAGCACTCTACAAAATAATCTTAAGAAAGCATGGGAAATAACCGACAAATTTAGTGCCAGCGGTTATAAGCTGTTTGAGGTATTAAATAGTATAAAACATATACCGAAAACCAAAATACAAAACATTATAATGCAGAGTAGGTATTTGCTTACTCACTCATTCTCACTGCACATGAGAGAACAACTTATTTACTTTTTATTTTTTCACCGCTCATTTGCGAATGTGTGTGTGCTTTTTTTTGATTTTTGGTTTTTGCACAATCATCATTTTTTATAAATGAAACTACGTACTATATATTTTCTTTCACAGTACATGAATGAGAAATGTGCATATTTCACTGTGTTCATGAGCAAATTTCATGAGTGAGAAATTAAAAATTTTCATTTTGTTAATGAGCATAAGTCATCCAAATATCACTGCACCAGCAGATCTTTCAAAAATATTTCATGTACCGAAATGGTTCTACAGTATAGACTAGCTATGCCCGCCACTTCGTCAACGTCCTTACAATATGTATTTTGTTCGATTTTGTTTTGAAAGCAATTCAGCCTTTTTTTTAGTGGTTCAGTTATCGTTTATGTATTAACTTTATACTCGTATATAGGGTATCATCCCTACTAAAATATGCCGCCTTAAAGTATGCATATCGGTAAAATTGCGTACTTTCACTGCTGTTTCTCTCTGCTTTCCCTTGGAAATAAGATATTTTTGCGGAAAAAAAGTATCCTATTTTGGAATCAGGATACTCAGGTATCTCCTTACAAAATTTTGTTAAAATCATTTTTACTGGATTTTAAGACAGGCAGATAGACAGTTAATAAGTTACTGTTTTATTATATGTATAGATATGTATTGCAGGTTGAACATAAAATTAAACAAGTACATACTATTTTACGATTAACGAAAATGATTTTAATGATTTAATTTATTTAAACATCTGTCTCCAAATTCCTATACTGTTTTTTTTTAATTCCACACAAAAAATCAGCGCCAATATATTTTGTTTTTCTAAGTACAACTTCACATTCAAGAGTTTATAATTGTAAATTTTGACGCTGTGGGATGCCAATACAATTATACGCACATACCTAAGTGGCGTATATGATTCATAAATGTTTTTTATTTTATACAATGTTGCTTAAATAGCTGTTGCTTGTTATACACTGCATTAACGAATATTTTGTTAAGGCGTTTACAATGAGGGATTTGAAATGTACGCAAACGCTTGCAATTGTTTTCAATCGACAGTTCTAATATCAGCTAGCTGTAGGCCTATAATTTTATACATTTAAGCAAGTGAATACTACAGAAGTGTGAAAAAAATACAAGTGTGTGGCTGTGTGTTGTTTTTATAATGTGAGCGACAAGTTATTGAAATCAAATCATTTATAAATATTGCTTTGATTTTTGAAGTGTAATCAGCTAAATAAGTGCGTTTGTTTTGGTGCACGATTACTTGATTTCTCTTTCCTGTTGAGTTTTATTTGTTTTAGTTATAATTTTTTTTTGTTGTTGCTTTTTTTCAATTCTTTTGAATTTAATGGAGTGTAAGGTTGCAACATTGACATTGAATATATAAAACGTTTTTTTTTTTTTTTTGTTTTTTGTGGCATTGCGTTTTGTTGCAATTACATAATTGTGTGAGTATTTAAGTGGATGTATGTAGGTATCAGAGTTTGTATGCGTATGAATAGTTAAGTTGTGTTGAAATATGTTTTCCGGTACAACATGAATTGTAACAAAATCGTGCTTTTGAGTGGCAGAAACAATATTTTTTCTTTTGATATTGAAAAAGTTATTGAATATTTAATGGATGAAGTTTAAGATACGTTTAAAAATTGTTTGACGCATTGTTTAATAAATAAAAAAAATGTACAAAAAATCAGTTAATGTAATCAAACATAATAATCTATTTTATATATGAAAGGAATTTTATTTTGATTAATTATGGTATTTCGTTACAAAAACAACTTTTGTTACATAAAAATAAATTTTTTTCGTAATACCTTAATGAAAGGTTTTATGATCAAAAGTTTGACCTTTAAATAGATAATTTAAGGCCCAATATTATAACTCGCCAATAGCTAAAGTTAGCATTTTGTTGGAGCGATAAAAGTGGTTTTACACCACGTGTATTTGTCATATGACTTGTCACTTTTCCATGTGTAAATTCTAAACACGCGTGTGAACCCTTTCAAACATAACATGTGTATTTTCCATGTGTACAATACATATGACATTTTTTATTTAGAACGTGTTCTATTTTGATGTGACAAAGCATCTGACATCCTGTAATGCCAACTTGATATTTTATTATATTATGCTTTTTGTGGTACCAAAAGCGCTAAAAATGTGGTAAAAGCAATAGGTTTGCATCAGCTGTGGTTGCAAATAAAAAACTGTGTGGCGGCAAAATTATAAATTGTAGGTTATGTCACATGTAAATTCACATGTACGTTTGAAAGCTAAAATTATAAATCGTATGTAAAATGGCTATTTTGACAAACACATGAAATTACATATGGGTTATAAAACTGACAAGTCATATGACAAATACACGTCGTGTAAAACCATTTTAAGTAGTTTTTCGTTATAATACTACAACAGTAACAAGAACAGTAACCGTTAATTGAGCAATCATTTGAGTGTCGCTGAAGAAAGAGAATATTTCTCATTGCGTATAAGAAAGTTACCATCAGTTTATTAAGGGCGTATGACAAAAATGAGGAAAAATTTGTGTGAGTGAATAGTGAATTCGCCTTGCGTGTAATCAACTATGATGTAAAAATTAAATCAACGATTACTACTCAAACTGGATGAATAAACCCCTCACAGCTGACTAACCATTCGGTGAAGACTAATTCCACTGGCTGTTTTTTCTTAGTACGGTTAGCGAACGCTTTCTATATGAGAACATAATTATGAAGCCACGTAGTGGATAGTAAGGACGTGTTAATATTAATTTTTTTATATTTTAGTTCACCCGGGGGAACCCTTGACGACAATGCTATCAGATATATGATGATAATAGCTACCAGGTTTATGGCTACATGTCAAGCCCTGACTTAAATCTGTATCACATTAGGTGTTTTAGTATAAATAGTGGCGCTTACTGTTTTAATTCTCCCCGGGGGAACCCCTGACGCCAATGCTACCAGGTATATGAGAGGGTAATAGCTAGCAGGTTTATGGCTACACGCCAAGCTCTGATGTAAATATAGATCACATTAGATGTTTTAGTATAAATAGTGGTGCTTGCTGTTTAAGTTTCCCCCGGGGGAACCCCTACAACCAAAATTTCCACGTATATGAGGGTAATAGCTAGCAGTGTTATGGCTACACGCCAAACACTGATGTAAATCTGTATCTCATTAGGTGTTTTAGTATTAATAGTGGTGCGTACTGTTAATTTGTTGATTAGGGTCGTGTCTTCCTAAACGGTGCTATTTTGATAGATTTCTGTCTCCGTTAAAAGTTCGTATTTTGTAGATTTCCACGTTTCCACGAGAATATCTAGGTTTCGTTTTTTTTTTTTAGTTGAGATGGAGAAATGTCATACAATCATCTATTTCCCTTTTTGGCGTGTTCCTTAGTATTCAGGTGTTGTGCAAAGTTGGAGTCCTCAATTTTTCTTTTGTAGCAGAGTATGTTTTCTGTGAATCTTGTTTTTAATGTTCGTCCAGTTGCATTTGCAACCAGATATATGTAGGACAAATATATATGGTTGCAAATGCAAGTAAGCCTGTATAGTCTGTTGGTTTTTTGTGCTGTTAAGTTATAAGTTAATCTATATATTTCTGCTCCAGTGCAAGTAAAAGTATGTCGACGTGTTGATTAATTAGCTCTGTATTCCTTCTTTCTGTTCTTGTTGTTGTATTGTCTAAATAGTTTGTCAATAGTTTTGCGTTTGTTGCCGTTTTCAGCTTAAGTTTAAATCGTGTCAAAAGCTTGTTATACTCATCTGGAGTAAAAGGGGATTATCTCATTTTCGAATGCTGCGGGATTATCTTTGGGTAGGATGGTTTGAGGTTATGTGAATGGTGGTGTCCGCCGAGGTTAGTTTCCTAAAAATGTCGAAGGTTAAAAAATCACTTTCTCGTGTTATTGTAATGTCAAGATAATGTAAAGTTCGATTTAAAGGAACTGCATACTTTACGGCATCTATTATTTTTGAAAGCGGAATATTTTAAACACGATTGCGCAACAGACGACACTGTTTTAAAATAACGACAAAATATGAATTGAAAGCGGGATATTTTAAACACAGTTGCGCAACAGATGGCGTTATTTTAAAACAATGACAAAATATGAATTACTTACTGCCAAATCGCCAATTAAATAAAATTTTTATTTGATTTGTATTTTTACTTTTTGGAATTAAATTGTTGTTATTAAAATATTTTAAACACCTTTTACAGATCTTTACAATAATTTTTAGAAATTTAGAATTTTACATAAATTTTGGAATTTTATTCAGGGATGGAAACCTTTATATATAGTAAATAAGTAAGAGTCTTAAAATTTGGTATGGATTACTTTCAAAGCAAAATCGAATAAAATATTGTCAGGAGGCTCACAACGTATATGGGTACATAAATATATGTGTATCATAAATTATGTTTCAAACTTATGCTGTGTCGCAGTTTATCTTTTATTCGCATTTGGTATTGATCAGACTTTATTGATTCTTGAATAAGGTACTTGCGTTTTGTCACAAGCAAGAAAATATCATTTAAAATCGCTTAGTTTTACAGTGATATTTCCTGAAGCGCTACTGCCAATAGTCTTGCCAATACTTCTTGACTTTGATAAGGGCCGTTAATTACAAGCAGCTAGACACCTTTCAAAATTCCAGATTGGAAATTCACATACGTTTTAAAATTGCTAAAAGTGTGATCTCTATTGATGTTGCCTTTCGTCCAAAGTTTGGTCATAGTCATAGTCTCTGTCATGTAATGTTCGTAATTTGGAATTGTTCAAAACGTTTCCTTATCTCTAGTACTATGCGAGCTTTCCATGTAAATTTAAAAACAATGCATTGAAAAGACTTCCAACTTTAATCGTTTAAAAGAAAACTGTTTCTTTATTAAAAAAAAAATATGTCTTCATTTAAAAAAGTTTTTTTATTTAAAAAAAATACTACAAAAATTATATAATTTTGCTTTCACACCATAAATCTCTTGTAATGAACTCACGCTCAACTTGTATACACTTTCCTGTATTTATAAAAAAACAAAAAACAAAATATCAAATAATAAATTACGGTAGACACTTTTTAAACCTTTTATGACAGACTTTAACCACAATCAAAGCCACCGTTAAAAAAAAAAACGTTATTTGTGTCGGCCTGTTGGAGGCTTTTAACCATTTTTTTTTTTCATATTTTTCTTTATTATTGTTGTATCTATTTCTACGCACTCGTTAACACTGTGACAACGAACGGCCTTCAGTAAAAGGCAAGGTTACAAATATTGTACTCATATTTTATTTATTATAGTTGTTGTTGTTTTTATTTTCATCGCTATTATCCACATTTATGTTGGACAGACAGGCAGACGGACGTGCAGACATACTCGTATACTTTTATAGTGTGGGGCTTGCAACCGGCATTTTAAATTTATGTAGAGACGCTTGTTTTTATCGATACAAATGCAGGCAGGCATTCCTTCTTTAATGTAACTGGCTGCAACGACACTAGTACTTTTAGTCACCTGTTTTAAACGCACTTTAATTCACTTGCATTTTTAACGTTTTTTCGTTTTTTTTTTTTTTTTTTTTGAACAAAAGCCAAAAATAAAACTCAAATAGTTTTACGTTTAATGTACTCTCGTAAAAGCTTTTTTCGTTCATTTTTCATCTCAATATAAAAACAAGAGTCACTAAACTGAGGTTTTCACGCAAAATATCCAATAAATTTACTGTAATAAACAGTAGGTCGAATAAGTGTTTTGACAAATTTTTTTTTTTTTTTCAAATGTATGTATACGTGATTACAAAAATATCCGTAAATTTCCATTGAAACCATGTGCACTTGAGAAATTCGGTTATGATTGGTTCAGCTGTCATTTAGCTGTAAAAAGTATATTTAAGCGCCATCTGTCAGAAGTTTGTGCTTGTTTAAAATGCACAATTGACAGAAATTTTGTGTTTCTAATGAAAAATAATGGGCAAAAACCTTAAAAGTGTTCAACACGGCCTGTATAAGTTGTACAATATATGAAAAAAAAAATAATTCAGGTGAATATGATTCCTACTCGTTCGCAAAATAATTTTTACACAATATTTTTTTTTTAATTATATGAAAACTTTAAAATTACAAATTTTTAACGATTTAAAAACCTTTTGATGCGTCTATCAGCCTGGGGTTCTGGTTCTGCTAAAGACTCTGAATGTTTTGCTGCAGACAAGTCACAAGCTTCGTAGATAGTGAAATCTCAAAAATCATCTTTTAAGTTTATTATAAAGTGGCGGCTGATTTGACAGTTCTCAGTTATTGTGAGGTAAGTTTGGTTTCGCAATCAAACCATAGCAATATTTAGAAAAAGTTAAAATTTATTTCGAAAATCCTGGTTCAGTTCCATAAACTCATCGGGCATTATTTACATTTTATGGAGCTCATAACACAGTGCAGCAGTGAAAAAAATAGGTTCGAATCTACTATCAAAGGGTAGTAGAACCCAGTACTCAGTCTAGCGTAATTGGTGACCAATTTTTATTTATGGGACTCGGTTTCATCAGTTTTTTGTCTAATATCTCATTCGAACTAGGTGATAGCGCTTAACGTTATTCGGATATAATGTAGCCGATGATTCCTTTAATAAATTCTATATACATTTTATGCCAAAAAATTATTTATTTATTTACAAGTTTTAGATACATAATTAATTATGTAAACAAAAAAAAAGATACTAACAACATAGCTTTTCGACTTTAAAAATATTAAAATATAAAAAAAATTGAATAAAAGCAACTTTTTTCGTTTTATGTCATTCTCTATTCATAAGGTCCGTAAACAAAATATTTTACGTTTTTATTTTTTTTAAGGATGCCCTTAATCGAATTTATGTCAACTTTGTACTTAAGAATTTAATAATTTAAAAATCTCGATTATTTCTATCTTCATTGTTTTGTGGTCTGAAGACTTTCTTCATAAGCTGTAATCGTGTGTACTTTATTAGCTTTCATGTATGAATAAGTGTGCAATTTCATAAATGTATTTGTAATTAAGCTTTTAAATAGTTAAAGTGGTTTATTGCCGTTACTCATACCTAAATAATTTGTTTTTGCACTTTAAATTGTACAACTAGAGTGGATATTTGTACACAATAACCCACTAGTTCATTTTATTTGTCGATACTTTTCAAAGTGCGAGTATACATTTTACATATCATGCTGATTTAAAAAAAAAATTGCCTTTTTGTAATTAGTGGCTATATATTATCTGATACTAATAGATGTCCGAATGACTGATGTCCGAATGCAACACTATTTACCACACTTAGGGTATGGCAATTACAGTTTGTAATTAAATACATCACTTATAAAGGGTGGTTAAATTTGAACGGCCGATGTTGATTATCACACAAATTATTTAGGAAATTATTATCATTTCTTTTTATTTTGATAACATTGGAATGATTCAATTATGTATAGAACAAAATATCGGCCAATTAACCGTCGCAACCTCGGCGGCACACCTCAATCCGATGCTCCAAATTTCCGATGACGCTTAGGCATAATTGAGGTTCTATACCGTTAATGTGCCGAATTATCTCATCCTTTAGCTGACCCCCGGTGATTCCAATTGTCACTGCAGGAATGGCAAATGCTTTGACGCGGTTCACTCAGGGAAAATAGGGGCACCAGACGCTAGGGTTTCTAGAGCCTAAATCTGGAAGAAAAGGTCTGTGTGTTAAAACATACGGGTCCTCTTCGAGGCCCGACTAGTGCCCAAAGGACTGGTACCACCGAAATCGGTGGCCCCACAGAGAGCCTATCCTCTCTGTGACCGGTTATTGGTGAGGTCCCCTTCGGGGGTACACGTGGTGGTTGTCGTTTAAGATCGATTTATGTAGGTATGGTGCACGGTCGATCAAGTGTGCTGTTGCACTCTCAACAGACGGAGTTTGGATAGTCTCCAAACCCCTAAGCAAGAGGTTATAATGTGGATCTAGGCTTGCCTTGGAAAGGCTTGCCATATTATATAAATTGCTACTCATTGTGACTGTATCACACACAAAAAGCGATTGGTGGCAATCGTAAAGTGTTGTTATACTACACAATGGGGGCGCTAGTCTACGAATAAGTTTCACTCGGTGGTAAGACCACCATGAGGTTAGGCCGAGTAGGCAGGTACTCACGTTAATCTTGTTCCACAATTCAATACACAATTGTGCTACAAAAACAATAAAAAAAACTCCTGAAAACCTTTTCAACTTAAAGGCATTTTGACCTTTTTCACAAAGAAATAAATAAATTAGAAGAAGAAAAAAGGAAAATGTTTTTTCTTGGTCAAAAAAACCTTTATATGCAAAAAAATTAAAGAATGGATTCTGGAAGAAGAGCAAAATGAGGAAATTTTGCAAAATAAGAAAATAAAAATGGAGATTTCAAGCCAAATAAGCCTGGAAATCGCTCAGCAAGGCAGACCATTTATTGGTGGAATGCTAGCAAAAAATATTTTACAAAAAACTTTGTGAAAAAGGTCAAAATACCTTGTAATTGAAAAAGTTTTCTTTGTTTTAAATGTTTGGTAACAAAAAATGCATTGCAAGTTACCAAAAGCATTTTTAATTACAAAATTATTTATTGTTTTCGTAATGCTTAGTTTTGTGTTTGCTGGGCAATATTATCTTATGCAATACAGATGTATTTCATTTATTGAGAGTTTTGGCTAGTTATGTTCTATACCGTTAATATGCTGAATTATCTCATCCTTTAGCTCTTGAATTGTTGCTGGCTTATCGACGTACATCTTTTCTTTCAAATAACCCAAAGAAAGAAGTCCAACGCTGTCAAATCACATGATCTTGGCAGCCAATTGACATCGCCATAACGTGAGATAACACGGCCATTAAATTTGTCGCGCAAAAGAGCGTTGCTCGATTGTGTATCTTTACATAGTTCAAATTGAGTTAATCTAGAATTGAGAAATGTCAAATTAAATGCAGAAAAAACTTGACATTTAGGTGTAGTTCACATTCAACATCGGCCCTTAAATCACCCGATAATTTGTAATTTTTCTTTTTTTTTTAAGAGAAGTAACACTCAGGCAATTTAATGCCTGTATTAACTGTGTTACTTCCTTTGGAAAGGGATAGAAGTATATAAGACAGATGGTTAGTTTGATAATAAAGCTTCGCTTATGGCAACACTGCAATTGCACGTTATGACTATTTTTAGAACCGTGTTGCAAGCGCCCCTGGTGTTATTTAGACGAATTAGCTTGAAGCTATCATAGCCAATTTATAATTATTTTACTTCGCTGGCGATTTAGTGCTATTTGGCAATACCGGCGAAGGAGGGCGCTGTGATATTCATTATTATAATGAGAAATAAATACATATCAGAAAAATTGATGTTGCCACGGCTGAGTATTGTCAACGTGCTACAGCACCCTCAAATTTGTAATTCAAAAAATCGACTTACTATTATTACATGTAATTGTAATTGAAAAGAAATTGTATTACAATAAAATTTAATGAAAAAGTTAAGCATTATTTATTCATTTAAATGAAAAGAAATGTTTCAATTATTTATTGCCTAATTATAATTACAATTTCTTGTAAATTGTAATTGAACATTTCCAATTATAATTACATGTATTTTATAATTGAAAATGTTCAATTACTAATTACAAGTAATTGTAATTCTCATATTTTAATTACAAGTTCATCTATTTGTAATTGGCTTTAGTAACTGATTTCAATTGCAATTCAATTTCAGAAGTTCCTTTTCAGAATTTTACAATTTAACTTATTGCTTTTAAAATGTAATTGAAGTTTCTTAAATTGCATGTAATAAATATTGTCTAATTATAATTACCTGTAGATTGTAATTAAATATTTCCAATTACAATTACATGTATTTTATAATTGAAAATGTCCAATTACTAATTACAAGTAATTGTAATTGTCATATTTCAATTACAATTTCATCTATTTGTAATTGACTTTAGTACCGGATTTTTAATGTGTAATTTGGAATATCCAATTACACATTACATGTACTTATAATTGTAGTTAAAATGTAATTGAAACCCACAACAAACAACAAATATTAATCAACAAATATTTGCATGAAGAATTTAATGGGAACTTATAGATTTCCTCGATTTATTCACCACCACCGAGTTTTCGTGAAATAGTTTTCATTCCAGTATATTAGAGAGTCAAAAAGCGACTTTTACAAATTAATAAATCCCCCTTGCCTAGAACCTGACAACTACAACTCTAAACATACGTTTTGGTAGTCTTTTGTTGAACTGACTCTTCCTCCTCTTCCTCATTCAGACAACTGCTGCAGCTCAAACTACGAGAGAATTCCATATACTTCTACATACCGCCAATTATACAATGCCCCGTTAAGATGCCAACTAGATGCAATCAAATGAGGACCAAACATTTTTTAAAAATCAGCAAGTGATTATCGTAGAATAACTGCGAATGGTTTCTTTTAGCGTTTATTTGCGTAACGTGTTTAAAACTTCGGCCAGTGGTGTATTGCTGCTACTCTATGTATCTACACGTTCTGTTTCAAGCTGTTCCTTGCGCATTGACCTGCCATCCCGTTTCCACGAATGCCCTTATGCCCCGGATACCAAACTATTATCCAATGATGTCATTCAAGTAGAGCTCGATATTGAACTCACGTCATTACACATCTCAACTTGACCACTTTAGAATTAATAGCCTAAATGACGGATAGATAGAAATATTAATATCCAATATTAATATTTCAAGCTTTCTATTTATTTTTTATCATACTACATCATCCGGCAAGAAGTCGTTCTTAATGAACCATTTCCATTAATCCCTAGGATAACGGTGCAAAATAACCCTAGTAGTTTTTTCGTACCATTGGCGTAGGAGAATATATTTTTTAAGGGGGCGGTCAAAACCATTTTTATTGTAAAATAATATTATAAAAATAAATATATAGTACATTTCTTTCTGGCGCCCTATGCTCCAGTGGGAGTTAGAGGAATAAATATATACATTTCTTAAAAATTCTGCGGCGTAACAGTAAGTCTGGAGGGGCATTGCAACCCCCATAAAGGCTCTGTCTACGCCAATGTTCCATAAAAGTCTTTCTACGCCAATGTTCCTATTCTTGTTAACAATCTGTTAAAGTGAATGAGGGGGTCTCAGCTTTTACAGATGGTTTTAAGATAACGTTGCCGGGGTCCACATTCGAAGAACTAGTATAAGCAGTATACTAATGAAAGTAGTATACTAATGAAAGTAGTATACTGCTTATACTGGCGGTCCTGAAAGCAACGGAAAATGTGCCTGGGTACCTGATAGAAGGTAAGAATGTCGTTCTGTATGTTGATAGCTTAGCTTCGGTGTGCTGATGTTTCACTGCTGTCTTTTCAGAAGTTTGGTCTCCAACTCCTAAACAGAGGGTATGAGCATGGTCGTGTCAAATATGTTTTAAAAAAATTAAATTTATTGACTAATCAATGCTGCTGGTATTATACAAATTGTTATGCTAAATGATAGTTGTTATTTTATTCACATTAAAGTGACTAGTGACCAGTTTTGGAAAAACTTGAAACATTTACTCACCACCACAATCCACGAACTGCAGGGTAAAGGTTAATATACAATTTACACCTATATGTGTTTACGTGTGTAATTTGTGCGTATTATTTATGCTTGTACACTTTGCGGACGTAAATAGTTTTAGATATTTTTTTGTTTTGGTTTTGGCATTAATGTCCATTCATTTCCAGTTAAACGCATTTTTCGACTATATTTTGCTTTATGGAAGTAGTTATTGCGGTGATTTTTTTTTTTTTTTTTTTTTTATATAAATATTTTTTGCTCTGTTCACATTGATAAACTGACAAGTTCAACCGGTATTTTTGTTATTATTGCAGTTTTGATTTTGAATACAGTTCAGATATTTTTTTTGCATTATAATTTATGCTTTTTTATTTGTATTTTAAAATATATATTGTTTAACCCTTCAGCATGAGAATTGATGATGCACATCTATAAAGTAATGTACATAAAGAATTTAAAATATATCCTTGTATCTGCTTACGCGACATCTATCTTCTTCTTCTATATATGTAAAAAGTGCAAAATATGTACGTTTGTTTGTTTATTTGTGGGAAAGCTATAGCTGCCTACACCAGTGGAGCGCTCTTCCTGAATTTATCAAAGTTTGTTACAAGATATGCGTTGGGTAAAATAGGGTAGGATATTTCCCACACAAATTAAATATTTATCATTGTGTTCCTTGAATTCTGTAATAAGGAGAACATTGAAATTTTGTTCAAATAACTCATTTACTAATACGCATAATGTGGCGAAAAACTGGTGGGATTGGAATAGAGGGCGCGGTATCTCCCAAACAAAAAAAATTTTATACGCGTGTAGCTAGAGAACTATAATTGGTAGGATCTCGAAACTTTACACCCCATACAAATGTGTATAGCCTAGCAAAACATAGACTAAAATGGGATAGTGGGGTGGTGGGCGTGGTACCTCCCTGAAAAATTACTATCGTGTATCTAGAGAACTACAATAGGTAAAGTCTTGCAGCTTTGTAATATTAACCCTCATACTAATGTCCATAGTTTAGCAAAACATAGATAAGATTGGGGCAGTGGGCGTGGTGAAAAATTATTATCGTGTACCTAGAGAACTACAAGAGGTAGAGTCTTGAAACTTTGTGCAAGTAATCATCGTATTATTGTGCATAGTCTACTAATACACAGACTGAATTGGAACAGTGGGCGTCGTACCTGCCATTTTTAATATTTTTTTTTTTATAAATTTTATATTCTAAAAAATTATATTTGGAATTTATATAATATTATATATTTATATAAACGCATAATTCCTTTTTAAATTTATTAAATAAATATTTTATGAGCGAATCATAAAATATTTATTTTCAAAAAATATAGTAATCCAAACAGATTACTATTGGTAAGCATATCCATATAGTATATAGCTATTTCACTGGTGCTTAACCAGATCGTCAGTAGACTTTTTTAAATTTTCTGAACAAAAACCCAGATATTTATTTAATAAATTTAAAAAGGAATTATGCGTTTATATAAATACATAATTTTATATTCTAAAATGAACTCTTCTACGTAAATTTCTCACTTTCTTTAGCATGAAATAAAATTTTTCCTGAAATAAAATTAAAACAAGACTACAGATACATACTTGTACAGACATAAGCCCTAATTACGCAATTAGAGAATCTACGCATAGGGCTTAATTGAGCTCAATTTACTATAAGTGAACTCATTTACTAAATTGAGCAATTAGTACATAATTGCGTCACTAATTGAATAACATACGAAATGCAACCCTGCTGTATGACTACTGTGAAGTATGTTCAGTGAAAATAATTTAGTGCACTGCATGCCATAATAATACATAATAATATAATAATTATATATTTTGTTGGTTGAAATTTAATTTTCAGATGTCAAAAAAGATGTAAAAAATTATTAAGCAAATTTTGGGTTCGCACCTTTTAGTGCTTTTTATTGTATAAAATAAAATTGCAATTTTTTTTAAAGCGCAACTTTTATCCATTTTTGTTAAAAACAAAAACGAAATGAAATTTTTTTACGATTATAATAAAAATAATGTTTTTTTCAGCTGTCAAATACTAAGTGAGTAAGCTAAATTGAGCATGTGTGAACACTAAATTAAATTGCTGAAATAAGATTAAATTGTCTGAATTAAGGAAACATTTTCGAACACAGTATAAAACGTCTTAAAAAAGGAGAACGTTCTCAATTCGTGTGTATATTTTATATAATATTATTTGTGCTCGCACAACTCAGTCATTTCTCAACCGATTCTGAATTTGTTTGCTATCTGAAAGGTCCCAGACCAGAAAACACAAATTTAAGGCTACTCCATACAACACAATTTATTTTTACATGTCTTTTTAAAAATATTTTCCCGTAAAATAATAATTTAGAAAATTACCCACAAAAAATAAAAATTAGAAAAATTAGATTTTTCTTAAAACATTATTAAGCGTATTTATTTATTTAAATAAAACAAAATAAATTTCGGGGGTTGATATGTAGAAACGTACCTCAGCGGGGTATACACAAGTACAATAATAAAAATTAATAAAAGGCAAAGTTAAACATTTCAGGCTCTCCCCTTTTGAACCGTTATAAGCAATAACTTGAAAATTACTCAGAATATGTATTACAGTGTCAACAACTGCAAAAACAAGTATAAATATTTAAATTTTGAAAATTAGAAGGTTGTCCCCATAGGTGATATAATGTGATCTATATGGCCTTATCTTTGGATACATTATCTACCATTATTACCAAATCGTTTAGCAAACGTTTGCGAAGGTTTTTTTTTCTTTTTTTTTTTTTTGTTTTGTTCCCATTATTTTTAATTTTTTCCTGAGTACGTCTTAATAAATGTATATTTTGTGTTTACTAGCAAAAACAATACTAAACTAGGTGGCACATTCGTTCTTTGTTTATGTTCACTAACTGCAAAGAACAAAACAAAACGAAGCAAACTTTTTGTTTTGTTTCTTCTAGTAATTCTTTGCCCGCTACAATAAAAGTTAAAAAACATAAAATTAACAATTAAAGGGTGACTTATACTATTATACTTTCAAATTTTTACTTTAGATTTAAAAGCCGTCTGTCCTTTTTTAATTAATTTTTTTATTTTTATATTATAATTTTTTTTTATTATTTTTTTTCTTTGTTTAAAAAATTTTCGCTTAAAAAGAATTATTTCCAAAATAAAGTAACCAAAAACAAAATACCTCATCTTTTACTTGAGAACGTTCACTATTCCTCCCTATTAACTGTCTTCCGCATACTTTTCATAAATTTTTATTGTCTGATTTACACAAAAAAAAATTAACAAAAAGTATTATACGAACACGTAAACATAATTGAAAAGTCATGCTTATTTATCAATAATTTTATTAACATGATATAATATTTATAATAAATGACAGAAATATTTTAGTCTTTAAATAGAATTTGCCTTTTTATGAAAAAAAATGTATTCCAAAAGCACAAGTTTTAAAATGTACGTGGGTTGTTTAAGAAGTCTTGATAAAAGCTTTATGAGGAGCACTAGGAATTTTGAATTTTAAGAAATCAAGCATGTCAGTCAGGGTGTTGCATACACGCAGTTACATTTGCAATCTATACATATAATATCTATCTCATCACGTAGAAACTACAGGATGAAGCAGATGTCGCTGTTTTAAAATAATGAGTAACTCAGTTCCTATCTATCGTTTGCATTTTTAGAATTTTAAAATCTTATCCAGGGATGGATACCTTTATATAAAGAAAATACGTACACGTGAAGTACTATAAAATTTGGTGTGGATTACTTTCAAAGCAAAATCGAACAATAGATTGTCAGGATGCACACAATGTGTGTGGGTACAGCTAGAATTCGATCACATCCTTATTAAAGGTTGAAGTAATCGATGTATTAAGAGAGGCGATTTTGTTGAATAGTCTACAAACTTTTGGAAATTAAAATATTTCTATAAATGTAATTTAATAGCCTGAAATCAAAACGACGTTGCCGCAACAAACACCCATATCGTGGGCTTTCCGTAGGACTTGAAAAGGATAAATAACTTAATGGAAACAAATAAAAAAAGAATCAAACAAAAAATATTGTTATATTTTCTGAGAGCAGAAGTTCTGCAGGTTTCTGGATTAAACATCCAAAAATTGTTACCTGAAGTAATATAAGAAGCTTTCAGAGCGAGTAGCATAAACTAGCAATAGTTCTTCTTGGAACTTTTCAAGAGACCATAGAGCGAAGCGATTCAGGCGTAAGTCTTTCCATTATGAAATGCCAAACACTACTAAACAAAAATAACATGCCAGTATGTCACGACTCACACGTGATCTGTCAAAAAAAAGTATCGCTACTTTAATCACCCATTAAAAAGCAATGAAAAATTCAATTTCCGGTTTAAAGGTACTGAAATGTTCGGTTCAAAAATGGTATATTTTCAACACGATTATATTCAACACGGTTATTTTTTCAACTTACCTTTTTATTTTTGAAGGTGGAATATTTTAAAAACTAATGCGCAACAGATGGCGCCAGTTGAATAAAATTTGTATTTAATTTGTATTTTTACTTTGTGGAATTACATTGTTATTAAAATATTTTAAACACCTCGTACAGAAGTTTACAATAATATTTTTAATTTTAGAATTTTTTATAAATTTTAGAATTTTAAATTAATTAAACCATAAACTGAAGCACTATAAAAGTAAGAGTCTTTCAATTGGTGTGGAACACTTTCAAAGCAAAATCGAGCAAAATATTGTCAGGACGCCCACGAGTTAGTAATCAAATAAAGTTAATTTTATTTCTCCTGCAAGAAACGTAAATATGTTGGTTACGTAGTTTTGCGTTTTTGCTAACGATGTATACTTTTAGAGCTTTACTTCAGCACAAAACTAATTTCACACATTTAACCTATAAAGTTGAATATTTTATGTCATTTAAGGGCATTTCACACTATAATACAAGTATTAATACTTTTGAGGAAAATACAACCCTGACATGATGAGTTGTTATTGCTTTTTGAAAAATTTCGAACAGCTAATAGATTAGGATTGCAAGTTTTATTCAAAAGTATTAATACTTGTATTATAGTGTGAAACACCCTTTAGAAATATTTGTAGCATGTAAAAGCACTTCAACAATTGAAGTTTTTTTAGGATGATGAGTTCTAAATAAGAGTATGAATATTTCCCATATATTTCTTGTTTCTTTTCTCTCTGTCTCTCTCTCTACCTCCCACTACTTTTAAGAATAACAGTCACAAATACAACTACTTAAACATCAATAGATTGAGTACTTAAGAGTCATTATTTTAAACAATATATATTTAAATGAAATAAAAGAAAAAAATCTATAAATTGAAGTGATGATTAAGCTGAAATCATATTAAGTTCAACAATTTTGCCAGGCGTACTTCACTATAAGTCATAACAAAAGAATCGTACCACAGCTAGAATGTTGGTGCTCTTCAGCACAATCAACATAAAGATGATATTTAATAAAAATTAATAACAAAAAGAAATCAGAATTTGTGAAAATAATAGAAAAGGCTTGTTTTTAAAAGATAAGTAATTTGAAGTGATTTGAATGAATATTAAACATGTAGCACTATTATACGAGGTGGATTTAAAAAATATTTTTATTTTTTTCTATAATTTATTTATTTCATCTATATCTATACATTTAACAAAACTGTAACAGGATCATTTCTGTACTTGAAATATTTTTTTTTTTTTAATATTTTGTTACTAATGAAGAAATTAACCGATATGGAACACAAAACAGCAATAATTTATGTCTGCCTGTGCTCGCATCATGTAAAAACTGCTGGATACATTTTTTTTCTAATTTTGTGAGAAGGTACCTCAGTATCGCGCTTCAAATAGAGGATATTTTTTTCAGCAAAAATATCTCATTTCAGAGAAAAAATAGTAAAAGTAAGCAATTTTACGGATTTAAAGGTACTGCAAACTTGTCAACACCCTTTTTTTTGTCAGCAGGATATTTTAAACACTATTTTCAGAATTATACAATTATTTTAGATTTTTATATAAATTTCAGCATTTTATATAAAGCTATAGTTCTTGAGTAATTACCCAGGGATGGATACATCTACATAAAGTAAATATATAACTGAAACACTATAACTGAAGCACTATAAAATTAAAGAGTCTTAACATTTGGTGTGAATTACTCTTCTCCACAATGAATGCGGTACTTGATTAGTAATTTACAACAATTTATGATTGTAACGATACATTTTATTTAAAATTATAACAATTAATTTCATTGAATCGACTATAATAATTTTAACTTGCCGACTCACATAGGGGTATTTTGCCAATCTAGCCGGACGTTACTTTATTTAGCTTATATTGGCTCTAAAAATGTACTGAGTGCCCCTAGGATAATGAAACTTTGCAGAAAAATCTGTTATGGTCATAGGCTGTCAAAGCTTGAAAATAGGAAAAATTGGACCAAGGAGAAAAAAGTTCCCCTTGGAAGAACTAATCCTACCTCTGAAATTTATTGAAAAAATAATGCAATTATTCAAAGAAATAGATTTTATACTTCTTAAAACCATAAAAATTTATTTTTATGGGCAAAAAAAAATTTTTTTTTATTTTTTTGCCAATTTCCTAAAAATATTCATTTTTAAGCTTTCCAATGCCTAACCAATCCCCGCCTCCCAAGAATATTATAAATTTTTTTTTTGTAATTTGTTACTTAATAGTATTTTATTTATCGGAAAATAATTAACTTATTCATAGTAATAACTTATTTATGATTATAAAGATACATTTTATTTAAAATTATAACAATTAATTTATTTAGGACAACTTCTCTTTTGCACTAAGATGATGATGAGTGCCATGGTTCTTCTTCGTCTGATTCTTCAAAGACGTCTTCCGAATCTGATCTTTTTCAGCGTTAAGTACAGGTGGAAGCATGAAAGAAATTGCTTCTTTCGAGTGGGTCTAGTAAAGAGTGGGTCAGAACTTAGCAAAAGCCTATGAATAATATCTATGTTACACTGAACCCTTGAAAACTCTCTAGCAAAATTCTGCCTGTAAAGCCGGAAATGTTTGTTTCGTGCCTCAACCGCTTCTTCTGATAACAGCCCAATAGGCAACAATGCCTCGTTCATAACAGTTGCACCATGTATTAAAGAAAGTAGAAAAGTAAAGTTTTGCAGTATCTAAGCAATAATCGGCAAACTCGTGCATTTGGATTTTGTGACCACTTTATATTACTTCAATAATAACCTTGATTCGCTATATGAAATCAAACTCAATTCCAGTTATTTCTGCAGCTAATTCTGGATTAGAAAAAAATATTCTGCTAGTTTTACCATCGTTGGTGTTTCCAAATCCAGCTTTCGGTACACCCACTACTAGCCCTAATTCACTTCTAAATTTTTCTTGGATATTTTTTCTCTCGCGTTAACAATGGCTTTGTCCGCATCAGATTTTATTTGCCATTTTTTCACTGTCAGTTTATATGACAGGTGTAATATGCTCTCAAATAGGCGAATTCTGGCGTGTAAAGTAGATAGTCCGAACGAAAGAGCATCTACGTCTATATCTCTTTTGATATTTAAATTGTTTTTGTACAGGTAATAACAGTGTTAGATGTAATGATTGAAATCAAAAACATCTACCTTCAGTAATCAAAAACCAAAACATTTTATGATTATAAAAAGGTTTCTTACTCGTATTTACCTATGTAAGATAAGAAAAAACAGAAAAAGGTGTAATTTTTAAAAAATCGCCAGAAAAAAAATGGCGCAAATATACAGTATAAAAGTAGAGATCGCAAATTTCATAGTGATATATAACATTTTTAGGATCGCGATGGAGATCACTCTTAAAAAGCTTTTCACTTTTTTTTGACAAAAAATTTTACAAAAAAAAAAACTTTTTTTTAATTTTGAACGAAATTTTTTATCACTAAAATTTAAAAAAAAAAAATTCTAAAAACTAACATAAGTAGCTACTAATAAACCCTTTCACAGAAAAAAAAATCAATACAAAATCTTCATTCGTTTAGTCACCAAAAATATATTGCAAACCTCTCAAAATCGTTTAGTCAATAAAAACATATGCGATTTACTCAACTTTCCCTGATTTTAACAATGTCCCAAAACGACAAATCGCAAGCAAAAGCCTTGAAAATTCACCATAAGATGCAGAATTTTTTTATCTGTCGAGTTGCGTACTGAAATTTTTACATTTCTCAAAATTTATTTTTTGCCTAATGTCCGGCTAGATTGGCAAAATACCCCTCTGTGCGACTGGTTACTTTCGAACTTTTCCCAATCACAGATTGCAAACATTTCTCTAAGGCATCCACATTTAATATATGTCTTCCCTAATATATGTCCTAAACCAAATGCTACTTTGTACTGGACATTCACACACAATTTGCTCTATCTTTTTATCCTTCTCCAGGCACAGTCTACAATTATCGTCTTTTTCGTTTTTATTCTTGGACAGATTAGATATTTAAGTTTCCCTGTCACTAACGCAGTTATATACAAGCAAATTTCTGGACTTTCTGCCGAGGGAATATAGCCTCAGGAGTACCCGCAGAGATTAATTTGTCCCTTTTTTATTTGAGGTATTGTTGTTTATCTTCTGGGAATTCCGCCATTGGACAACTGAAGCCCTGACTTTCGTCTGTAAGTATACCATGTGGAAAACCTTGTATCCTGTCTATTGCTGTTGGATTATAAAGATTCTGTTTCTTTTTAAGGAACTCCATATGCACCATAGGTAACTTCATAATAAAATTGAAGATCGAAGGTTATCTAGAGGTCGAATACTAGCTACCAAGCTACTCATGGCTACATCCATGGCATATGCTATTCTTTCCTGGGTTATGGTAACTTTTATATAAGAAAATAACTTTTATCCGCTCAACTTAAATATGCCAGCTTTCTATCAGACACAAGACCTTACAAGAAGCCTATACTGTTAGTATATGGCACGACAGTACTGACGATGATCCATACCTTTGTGTCAGTCAGCCATCGCACACTTCGCGAGAAGGTGGTTAAAATCTTTGGAAAGGCTTAAAATATTTTAATTCACTTTTTATATAAGTTTGTCATTCCGTGTATAATTTCTACAATATTCATTTCCGACTCCATTGAGTATATATATTCTATGGATCCTTATACATAGAAAAGTAGATTAAGGGATGTCCGTCTGTCCGTGTTCGGGTTGAAATGTCATTTACCTAGACACCAGACGAAGCTTTAAGCCCAATCAATCTGCCAGGCATAGTTTCGAAAATTTTAGGATTGTTATTTAGCAACATCAGACTTTTCTATTTGAGACTGCGGGCCACACCCATCTATATTTTTTTCAAGTTTTTTTTTTTCAGTTGCAATTATTCTCTATTGCTTATTTTTTGTTAAATAAATATTAGACCGCGACAAGTAGCTCGCAAAGAGTGCGTACAGATCTCGAGGAATCAATAATGCGAGTGGCGATTTTTTGTTCGATTTTAGGCTGATAAGGTTTTTCTGCTTTAATTTGTATTGAAGGCCTTTATATAAAGCAATACACATATAAGTAGCCAATAGATCCACAGGGTGCCCACTGGTAACCAGAAGCAGTGAAAAAGAACATTAGGGGGGGGGGGGCTTTATATTGACCCTCCTAATGTGCTTTAGTCTGACTATTATAACGCAATATAGATGGCAGGAAAGTCCTAACTTTTACAAAAATTTTCGATAAAATTTTTACAATAAATTTTCGGAAAAATATCAACAAAAATTTTTCTGAAAAATATTTACAAAAAAAATTTTTCGAACAAATATTTACAAAAAATTTCGATGAAATTTTTAGAAAAATTTTCAATAAAATTTTTACAAAAAAAATTTCTATAAAATTTTTACAAAAAAATTTCTATAAAATACTACAAAAAATGTTCGATAAAATTTTTAAAAAAATTTTCGATAAAATTGTTACACACAACTTCCATACAATTTTTAACAAAAATCGCACAGAGCTTAGCTTTTACTAAGCTAAACTATCGCCTAACAAAATCTATCATTCTTATTTACAAAAAAAAAAATTTCGAACAAATATTTACAAAAAATTTCGATGAAATTTTTAGAAAAATTTTCAATAAAATTTAAAAAAAAAATTTCTATAAAATTTTTACAAAAAAATTTCTATAAAATTCTACAAAAAATGTTCGATAAAATTGTATATAGTTTATTTGACCTTTTTGTTAATATTAATTTAACTATTTTATTTAAGCTTTAGGTCTTTAAATAATTTTATTTTTATTTTTTCATCCTGATGATGCTACACAAAGGAGTAGCGAAAAAATAAAAATAAAATTATTTAAAGACCTAAAGCTTAAATAAAATAGTTAAATTAATATGTTCGATAAAATTTTTAAAAAAAATTTTCGAAAAAATTTTTACACACAACTTCCATACAATTTTTAACAAAAATCGCACAGAGCTTAGCTTTTACTAAGCTAAACTATCGCCTAACAAAATCTATCATTCTTAATGATAAACTAAGTTCTTTCACACCAACATTTAAAAAAAAAACATTTCTGCAACTGGACTTTTACAATATGGGAAGTTGAAAAATTCCGGTTTTTTTGAACACACCTCGTTTACAGTATTATTTTTTTAAATAAGTAAAACTAATTCAATGAATCGAGCAAAATAATCAAAATAAAACTCAACAAATGCGTTATAAATCTTATGACTTCCTATAGCACACGACATAATGTTGTATTAGCTGAACAATAAACTTAAATACAATTGTCAGAGTCATCTCCACAGTCATCATCATCATCATTATAAAGCAGCGATATTGTTTGTACTTGTACAAATAATGATACTTAACGCACTATGTAATTGAATTTATTTAAAGAAAAAAGCAAAAAAATTATATAAAGAAGGATACTAAAAATCTCAATTAAATGGAAATAAATTTTATTGTGTTAAAATCATAAAGATATGAAACCAACACAAAAAAATTATTTAATAAAAAGTCTTTGTGCTAAATAAGTCATGCGTGAGGAAAATCTTATTACAAGGTCACTGCATTCAATTAAAATTAATGCATTAAAATTAAAAAATTAAGTTAAATTAAATAAAAGACTTTTTTTGTTTTATAATTTTTGGAATTACTTAACTATATTTAAATAATTAATTTAAAAAAAAAAAACACAAAAACTACAGCTGTCTTTGATCCATTCGTGAGATATAACCAGAAACAGTCATCAAAGCATTGGAAAATTGGACTGTCAGAATAAGCTAGTGCTAAGCCAGCTGTGAGAGTCACATGTATAAAATCGTGTTTCATAAATAATAATGTTAATATTGCTAATAAAGCCATAATAAAATAAGTTCAAAAAAACTTGGACCACCCTAGCTGTGACCACACACGTTGTGTGCGTCCTGACAATATTTTGTTCGATTTTGCTTTGAAAGTAATCTACACCAAATTTTAAGACTTTATTTTATTTTATATAAAGGTACCCATCACTGGATAAAATTCTAAAATTCATATAAAATTGTAAAATTCTAAAAATTATTATCAAGCTCTGTAAAAGGTGTTTAAAATATTGTAATAACAATCTAATCCCAAAAAAAAAATCAAATACAAATTTTATTCAAATGGCTATTTGGCAGTAAGTAATTCATATTTTTGTCATTATGTTAAAAAAAGCGCCATCTGTTGCGCAACCGTGTTTGAAATATCCCGCTTTCAAAAATTAAAAACGCCTTAAAGTATGCAATACCTTTAAATCGGTAAAATTGTGTACTTTCACTGCCGTTTCTCCACTTTCTCTTGGAAATAAGAAATTTTGCGGAAAAAAGTATCCTATATTTGAATCAGGATACTAAGGTACCTCCTCACAAAATTAGTTTTTACGCGATGCGAACATAGATAGACATAAAGGCAGGCAGACAGACAGGAAATGAATTACTGTTTTATTATATGTATAGTTTTGGGACCAGTTTATTTTTTATCTATTTCTCTTCATGTAGGTTCTATGACGTTAAGTAGAGCTAGAATTATAGAAAGCGGCTTAAGGTTGTATTTCAGACGTGTCACTATACCCCAGCCTAAGGTAATGCCATTTTAAAAGTTCTAACACTTCATATGAGAAGCTGGAAGCTGTCACAATCACTCAGGAACCTGACCAGTATTAGGGTACTATTTTTATTATCTACAGATTGTTATCTACTGATTGTTATTTACCTATTATGAGTCTATTAAAAAATCCCCAACATCTTTCAATCGGAGATTTTTGACATTTAAAGTAGTGCTCAATTGGATATTAACAGGGGCTACAAAGGTAAGAGAATAGCTATATTTTTCTGCAGTCAAGTGGCTTTAAGGCACTTAACTTAAAGCTAGCTAGGCAGCACAAACAGGCATCGAAATGGCAGACAAGCTGACCAGTACGAAGAGTAAGTGGGACCGAAACCATTTGGTGCACTTGGATTTGATCCATATATGAGAGGTAGTCTGTATGGAGATCAAGAATAACTGGGAGCGCCATTGGGCTTAACTCCCCCAGATTAAGACATGCGAAGTTGTCAATTGGAGCGTATAAACAAACTTGCTTTAAAGAATTATGTCACAACAAATATAACCAGCTCGACAATCACCTACTGGGAATTCTAAAATTCTTTAGGAGAGCAGATCTAGGATAATTTGTAAATTTAATACCGATCCACTTGGGTTCTTATGGTCCCTCTGTGGCAACCAAAAAAGTGATAAGCAGTAAGATCCTTAAGATTTTATTAGATAGACACTTGGTCTATTTGAAAATCATCCCAATTTCCGGATAAATGAGTTTATCCTAGGGCTGGACAATAACAGAGGAGGTGCAGGTCTAACTAAGGTGCCTTAGCACCTGACAGCACTTGACAGAATACAATAAATTTACTTAGTCGAAAGGAACTTTTCCTTAAGTAAGGCATCTTTTATTTTTAAAAGCAGTATATTTTAAACAGTGTTGCGCAACAGTTGGCGCTGTTTTAAAATAATAAGAAACTCATTTCCTGCCTATCTTTTACAGAACATTACAATATTTTTAAAATTTTATATAAAGTAAATACGTAAAAGTCTTAAAATTGGGTGTTAACTACTTTCAAAGCAAAATCCATCAAAGTAATGTCAGGAAGTGGTCACAGCTAATAGTAAATAAATTAATTTACTTAATTATCACAAAAAAAACTTGATAATAATAATAATAATAATAAAACCACATCTGTAACTAAAGTACTTCAAAAACATTGTATTGAAATACTTTTGCCATTTTAATTTTTGGTTTATGTTCAAAAATCCACTTTCATGTAAAACTTAAGAACTTTATTGATTTTAAATCTCATTAAAAAGTAACTTTAAGTATTTGAGACACGCAAATATTTTCAATAACATAATAACAAAATAGTCATTAAATTTAAGTAAACTGAAAAGAATATAGAAAACCCAACCTTCTTTGCGTCTTCACTTCATACCACATTTTGCCGTTTGCTTTTTTTCTTCTGTCTGGTTTGAAAAGTCTCAATAACATTTTGATTTCTTTTAACTGCTAAAGTACTCTAATTTAGCTTTAAAGTACCAGCAGTATTTGATAAAAATAACTTGATTAGTGGCATGTAACGTTTGAACTACAACGATTAACCTTTTTTTTTCGTTTCGTCTTATTGCCATTTACTGTAGCAGCAGCAATAGCAGCAGCTTTAAAAGTAATAACAAAAAACTACAATAACAAAACATAGACATTATTTTTGACGTTACTTTGGCTTTAAACGATGTCATGACATGGTAGCTGTAACAAAGTATGCAACAATCTCCAGACATACATAGAATAACAGACATGCGGCCAGAGGTGGAAATGTATATAATTATTAATGGAAGGTCTTAACCACAATAGCTATAATAGCCCATTCAGGCTGCCACGAAATTAAGTAATTTCAAGCTGAAATTACGAACGAAATCTAAAGTGTTCATACTGGGCTTTTTGACATTTGCGTTAATTTCGCAAACAGCTGATCACGCTTAGTTGCATTTCTATAATTTAATTCTTTTGCAAAAAGCTTTCGCACAACACTTTCGGATTGATTTGAAATATACACGAATATTAAAAGCAAAACTACAACAAAATTAATGTACAATTATGTACATTTCCATTATTTCATTTGGTTTTTAACATTTTTTCAAACAAAACGGAATTTCTAGGGTGTAAATATGGTCATGGTTGCAAAAAAAATAGCTTTTTCTACAAAATCAGCGTTGTCTATCGTAATTTCAAGTTAATTTCGACGAAATTAAGTAGAATGAGTTAATTCGGGCAATGGTAAAATGTATGCAAAATTACGTAATTTCGACTTGATTTCGGCCGAAATCACAAAATGACTTAATTTCGTGGCAGCCTGAACAGGCTATAAAGAGTTTTCTTTGTTTTTAAAATCGTAAATATTTAAACTCATATAATATTGGTTTTTAATCAAACTATCGTCGAATACTCAATTATCATTATGTTATACTAAAGCATGAGCTCAACAAGTGAAGCTCATAAGACGCTCATTATAATATTTCATTGAATTCATGACTATTCAGTGCACACGAGTAACGGTGAGTGGACAATAATAAACAGCGAAAACCAGCGCGTTAAATGCAGTAAGTTTGCACAGTTTCCTTAAGCAAGTTTGAATAAGCATGATTCAATGTTAAACATAATAACAAAAAACTTGGGTTAGTTCAAGCAGTTTTATGGTTTAAGTGAAACACGAACACAGTACACGGGTGTACAAACAAAAAACATAGAATGTTTTTCTTAAGAAATATAAAAAACCACTAGTACAAACAAGACGCACTAGGCCTTATAAAAAGAGTTCGTTTTACTCGGTCAGCTCATTGGGTTTATGATATGAACACAGGTTTGCTCATTAATAGTATAGTATATATAAGCATGTGTTTGGTAAGCTAATTTGTGTTCGAGTATGATCACTTGATCTAAAGCAAGTACACCCATTAGATGGGCTTGATCATGCACCTGTTTATCTTATACTAAAATTTCATTGTATATTCACTACCATTTTTGGACCACACTAAAATTATCAATTATCAGCATAGAAACCGGTGTTTCTATCATTACTTACCCACTTAATCCCAAAATACAGTTTTTTACTAAAACTATAATATTACTCCACCTTAGTTTACCTTATTACCTGCCATATATTTAGTCTTTTTTTTGCGGAATTACACGCAAAAATAATCCTATAATGAAAAAATCGTCTTATATTATCTTATATTAAAACTATAGTCCTACACTTAAGCCAGTCTTTTATGCTAAAACCTCTATCCTTAAAACCTCTGGCCTTAAAATCACAGACGGATGTGTTGAAATTACCAATGTAGAACACCTTCATGATCAGAGCCAGTCATACAGCAGAGTGAACTACTTGCTCAGTTACTCTAATCATGGGATGTTAATTCAAGATGCACCATCACCTGACATCCGCGATATAAGACCACCTAATATAAATCGGATGCTCATTGCGGATATAAAAAGCATCAGATGGTCTCTGGAATGACTGCAGATACAATAGAGTCCTAAAGAAACCTCCACAGCTCTCGCGGAAAATGGAAGCCTTTTTTGCAGGCAAACAAATTCAGGTCTAGCTCCGTTAAAAGCCATATATTGCAGTAATCTGAACCGCTACCATCAGCGAATTGTCTCCCGCAAAAGCAAAATTGTATTCAGGAAAAAAAAACCTCTCGACATTGCCTATTCTTGAACCACAGGCTTTAACTACATATAATAAAGCAACTTTCTAACTTATACTAAAGCTACTTGTCCACACTAAAAGCAAATCTAAAATGAAGACACTTATTAGTCTACTGAAACTATTGTCCTATACTAAAATAAACGTCTTACACAAAAAATACTGTATTCTACTACAGCTAACGTTTCATAGTGCAACTATAATATTCTATTATGACGGCAACCTTAAACTAATCTCATATACTACAACTAACATCTTATACTAAAACTATCGTCTTATACCATAACTACCTATTATACAACAAGTGTTAAAAACTAAAACATCTATCGTCTTATACTACACCTAGCGTCTTATACTATAGCTAGCATCTTATACTATAGCTAGCGTATTATACTACAGCTAGCGTCTTATACTATAGCGAGCGTCTTATTTTACAGCTAGCGTCTTATACTACAGCTAGCGTTTCATACTGCAACTGTTATATAATATTATGACGGCAACCTTTATATAAAGGTACCCACTAATCTCGTATACTACAACTAACATCTTATACCACAACTACCGTATTATACAACAACTGTTATATACTATAACATCTAGCCTCTTAAACTACGACTAGCGTGTTATACTATAGCTAGCATCTTATACTATAGATAGTATATATATATAGCATCTTATATAATAGATACTACAGCTAGCGTCTTATACCATAGCGAGTATCTTATACTCCAACTAGCGTTTCATACTGCAACTATTTTATTTTATTACAGCTAGTGTCTTATATTATAGCTAGTATCTTATACATATCACAGTTAGGGTATTATCCTACAGCTAGCGTCTTATACTGCAGCTACCATTTTATGCAATGGATAACGTCTTATACTATAGCTAACGTTTTATACTATAGCCAGAGTCTTATACTGCAGCTAGCGTTTCATACTGCAACTGTTAGATTATATTATGACGGCAACCTTCTACTAATGTCGTATACTACAACTAACATCTTATACTAACACTAGCGTCTTGTATCACAACTATTGTCATACTATAACTAGCTTCTTATATACAGCAAGCGTCTTATACTACAGCTAGCGTCTTATACTACAGCTAGCGTCTTATATTATAGCTAGCATCTTATACTACAGCTAGAGCATTATCCTACAGCTAGCGTCTTACACTGCAGCTAGTGTATTATACTATAGCTGGCGTCTTATACTACATCTAGCGTATAATTTTATACTATAGCTGGCGTCTTATACTACAGCTAGCGTCTTACACTTAGCTAGCGTCTTAAGTATACATAAATACTTATACCGTCTTGTACAACAACTAGCCTCTTATATTATCTCTAACGTCTTATCCTACAACTACCGTCTTCTCCTATAACTAACTATTAATACTAAAATTATCAAAATAACAGCGACAGCTCAGTAGTAATGATATAGGATGTTAGACAAAGTTGATATTAAATAAATTAAAGTCTTAAAAGATGCAGTCAGAGCTTAAAAGTCAAGTATCATTTGATTTTGTCAGTTTTATGTCGTTTTTGAGTTAAAGGATGTAGTCTTTGGGAAATCTATTATAAAAAGATAATTCCTTTTTGACAACATTTTTGGCTTTAAAGATTTCCCCAGGTATATAAAAGCATTTTGCCTGATAACATCATTTATCCATGTCCAAATTATACATGATCAATTTCAAAAGTCAACTAATAAAATAGAAGAGGACCAGATGTATTGGAGATTTCTCAATATGGGAAATCCTGCCACCGAGACTTGTCTGTAACCCTAAAGTAGAAAGTAGTAATATTTAGTACTAGAGACGAAAACTCTGCATCCAATTTTTTGTGATTTCATCCTTTTCTATCTCTGCCTTCATAGAAAAACTCTTTGTAATAGCCGAACCTACACTTTAACATTTAAGAAAATAAAAAAATCTTTATTCATAGACTTACTATGATATGATTGTGGTTGATTTTTATTTATTTTGATACGACAGCACCATTATAATCCATTGGAGGATAAAGCAGTTCATTGAAAGATTATGGAGCCGGAGAGCTATAAACTTTGGGTAGAAAAAAACTCTAAATTGATTTAGCAAGTAGCAACAATGAAGCAGTCACTGGCAGCAAGAAAAGTGCAAACGTAAAAGCGATTACCGACTAATTCTTATGAAGAGCGTTGCTACTGAAGCGTTATTTTAATAGAAAAAAAAAACATTTCTTAAGTCCATAGCATTAATTGATAGCATTAATAGAGTTAATATTTTACAAATAAAAATAATTAATATTTACAAATAATATTTTTCAATTTGGTTTTTAATGTGGCAGCAGAAGAAAAGGAGGATCTAAAAAATGTTTGGTACGATGAAATGAATGAAAAAACAATTCAAAAGAAATGCTAGAGTTCCTATAATCCTACAAAGAAAAAAAGTTTTATACTAAAAATTAGTTTTAATCTGAAATTTTATTGATCAGACATTTGCTTAAATGATATATTTCATAAAAAGAAAATAAAAATAAAATATTCTAATTAAAGAATCAATTTTGTTTTTTAGTTAAAAACCTAAAAGCTTAAAAAATCATTCTATAACATGAGTTCTGCTAAATTAACTTGGTTGAGTTATTTTTTATTAAAAAAAAAACAGGAAGCCATGTTGTGCAAAAGGTAGATAAAATACTTATCTCGCAACAAAAATAAAACCATCATATTTTTCTACCTCTTCAGCAACAATTGCTTAGTTGTCATGTCAAAAATAAAAAATAACTCACGATGCATCAGTAGTTTCAAACCTAGATTTTAGTATTGTGTTCTTATACTGATACTCAAATGTCATGCAAGTGGGCAATTTTATTGCTAGAGTCATCCAAATTCAAACTGAAACACCTATAATTTTAATAAACTTAAATCTAAAACACACATTTTCTTGTGCTCTGAAAAGATGCCCAGTGATGAAATTAAACAGGCCTTCTTACTTCAGAATGCGACCTCCCAGAGAACACCATTTAGAAGGCCTTGGCTCTCCCTTACAGTATATCCCATCCACTACACATTCCTATTTTCATTCTCCCAGAAGGGAAGCAGGAATGTGTACTCCCTTCTTCTAGAAGGGAAGTAGGAATGTGTACTCATTTCGTGTGGCAAATACATAATTTTCTATTTTTAGATTTCTCATTTATAATACAAAAAAGTTCATTTAATTGCTCTTCATCTATTTCACTGCAGCTTGCAATTTAGATATTTCGATGGTCTGCTTGGTAGTGCGCTAGTCTATCAGCCTGGAGGTTTGAGGATTCGATTCCCAAAAAAATTAAAATTTTAGCTAAAAAAAAATTAATTTAAAATTTTAGTGCCGACTTACATTATGCAACTTTTGTCGCTGCAATTCCTCAGTAGTAGGCGAGAGGGGAGAGAGGAATTAAAAAGGGAACACATATACATGTACTCTTGAAATTCGTTTTGTACTTTCATTCGAAGTTTAAAATGTATACATACATACATACAAGTTGCTGCAATAAAAATTGCACGATATAAACACAAATGCAATATTAAAGAAGAAACGAGAAAGATTGCGGCGACAAAAGTTGCATAATGTAATTCGAGACTTAATAAAATTTACAACAATAATAAAAATCTTATCCCAGGATATCTTTTCTTAGCTTTTGCTTCGAAAATCTAAAAGGATTTTCGCAGGCATTAAATTGAAGACCTTGTAACAGACAAATTTCGAAAGATCTTCTCAAAAGCTTGCCATCAGAAGCGAGAGCGAGAGCGAAAAGCCTGCTCCTCAATGGCAACCTGTAAAAAAATATATGAGAATAGATTCCAAACGCAAGTCCTTGTTCCTCCAAAATAAGCTGTAAAGAGGCCTTCAAGAAAACCTTCAAACTCCATATTTTTACCACTGAGACTTTAACAAAATACTTGTTTGTTTTGCTTGTGTATAAATGAAACGTTAGGACAATATAAAGGATTTTAAAGGGGAATTGGTTTAGAAGAAATATTTTTTGTCTTGCTATATAGTTTGCGATAAAAATCATTCTACTAAATAGCAATTCTTATGCCTGGGTGTTGTTGAAAAATTAATTTCGATTAAATACAAGTGAGGACGTGTTAACTTTTATATCTGGTATTTTTTTAGCTGCATGAGAACGTCCGTATAGTTTGGCAAGTCATCATGAATCGTTTAATGCCATAACAACGCTTCCACATTGTGGAAATTTACTTTGAAAAAAAAATTAATCTGTTCGCGAGGTTCATAGAACATTCGTCCATTTTATGGTCAACAGAATTATTGAAGAAGACGCCGCAATGTCGATTCTTCTTACCAGCCTATAAAATGCAGCTCGTGCAAGAATTGAAGCCAAAATTACCATCCTTTGTGTCGCCTTTTTTGCTGATTAGACTCATTTGAAACTAGCCGTAGATGAGCATTTTATGAAAGAGTTGTGTTTAGTGATGAAGCTTATTTCTGGTTAAATGGTTACGCCAATAAGCAAAATTGCTGTTTTTGGAGTGAAGGCAATCCTCAAGCCGTAAACTGATCACCATTACATCCATTAAAATTGACTGTCATCTTCGGTCCTTAATTTTTCAAAATATGCAAGCAGCTACCGGTACATTGAAAGGCGAGCGCTAGTCAAGCCATGTTGGCTGAATTTTAGGTAGGCAAAAATTAATCACCTAAACCTAAACGATATTTGGTTACACCAAGACTGTGCTACTTGCCATACAGTGCGCTTAACAATCGATTTATTGCAAAATCAATTTGGTGACAGCTTTATTTCCCGAAGTAGTCCTGTCCATGGGCCACCTCGTTTGTGCTACATAACGCCTCCGGTTTTAATGCGACAAACAAGCAACTCTTGAAGCACTGGAAGCCAATATTCAAGCTATCATTGACGCCATACTTCAAGATTTATAAGGTTATAGGCTTATAATGATTATCAAATCTTATAAAAATACACCGATAAACTACTTCACCACATACTACTTTCTCTGGTGTGTAACTTCATACTAATTTCCAGTTCCTGTTCATATATGTATAATTAAAAGGTCTTACATAATAGCGGATTTTAAAAATAAACAACCTTCTCCATTTCTGTCTAAATACAAAAGATTTTATCTCATGTTATCTCAGTGCAGATATTGTTCTGTATGGAGTCATATAAAAGCATTTAATTTAACATAAACTTCTTTTATTCTATTCTCTGAAAATCGTGTCAGCCGTATAATGATAATATCAATACAAAGAAATATACCCACAGTTAAATGCTTACAATAGATGAGAACATGTTTGCATTTTCAATGCAAAAATATGTGCAAGATATTAAAAGGTTAGAGGAATGTAACCGTCTTTACTTCAGTTCATCATGTACATAACTTTATGGGTTAGGTTAGGTTGAGAAGGATAGTGCTCATCAAATGGCACCTCCACCCTTTATCGAGATTCCCTTGAGATAGCGAAAGTAAAAAAGAATATTTCTGTCCTAGCACCTATCATTTAGCCAACTAATTTCCCTAATGATGCCTTTGACATCTTTCAGATTAAACCGAGCAATATCGCTTAGGCCTTTGTAAAACCTTTCGTGAGACTATGCCTGGAACAGCCAGTAATTTTGCATCCATAGACTTTAACATGCGTATCCTAGAATGTGAACTCCCGTACTGGTTTCCACATTCAACTTTGAACCATTCCATATTCTAACAAATCATCCCTGTTAAGAATTAAGGTAACCCTACCGAAATCAATCTCAGTGACTATAAAGTCCGCGAGATAGGGGCTAATGAAAATGGTCCACTAGCCCTGACTGACAAAGTCTGACCAAACTGCCAGCACCCATTCCGATTATAAAGATCTCAATGGACAGTGGATGCAGAAAGATTTTTAATACTGCCTAAGGTGCACTTTTCATTACACACTGGCTCCTGGCATATGTTCTCCTATAAGAATCTGTAACTTTGTAGTTGAAATTTTTTGGGAAGCTTGAACAATGAAAGCGATCTATATTATTATAGATACAAAATTTAGTACCGATCAAATAGATATTAACCCGCTTTTGGATACGTTAATTGAACTGCTTAAAAAAAACGAATATAATTCGGTAAGTAATTGGCGAATGCATTACCATCCATTACAAAATCCATAGAATATAAAAACTTCATGACTGTACTTTTTGCGTATATGAAAAATGTTGACTCAGCTAGTAGGAATTGAAGTCGACCGATCGATTTGATACCAATTACGTTTTCTTTTACATCCACATAATGGTGGCATTTCAATGTCACCAAGTTCCCCTGTCAAAAATCTTTGTATATTATTCTAGGCAATAAATTATCCTAGAAGTCATAGCATTTTGTAAGAACCTTGAAGACGTCATCGCCTATTTAGATATGCACCAAGGATATAAAATCAATTTCGAATTAGTATTCTATGGAATACCCTTCTGATGAAAATCACTGATGTCCATTTTGAACGCTAACGACGCGTTAAAGTTTAGGTTCGACTATTACGAAGAGTTTTTCTATTAAGGCAGAGGTACAAAAGGATAAAATCACAAAAAATTGGATGAAGATTATTCGTCTAGTGCTAAATATTCTGTTACTACTTTCTATTTTAAGCTTTTAAGAAAAGTCTCGGTGACTAGATTTCCCATATTGACTAGAAAGCGAAACGTCAAGGCAACGAAAACCTCCAATACATCTGGTCCTCTTCTAGAATTTACAAATTCAGCTTTTATTAATTAACTCAAAATGAGTTTCGTATGGCACTCCACCTATGTACGACTTTTTATTTAAAAATTTTTAGAGTATAACCGATTATAAAACGTACGGATGTATCGAACAACCTCTGAGAGTTATTGCAATATAGAGTTTCTAAGCAGACTAATCAATCTATGTCAGAGTGCAAAGAAAATCAATCGAAGGTCTGTATATAAGGATGGCCTGACTTCTCTCAATAAGACGCGCTGGAGTTGTTTATATACCAAGTGAAACTTTGCGACTGATTAAAATATCGGGTGATTAAATTTTAAGGGCCGTTGTTGAATGTGAACCACACCTGAATGTCAAGTTTTTTCTGCATTTAATTTGACATTACTCAATTTCAGACTAACTCACTCTGAACCAATTTATTGACAAATTCAATGGCCGTGTTATTTCATGTCAATTGGCTGCCAAGATCATGTGATTTGACACCGTTGCACTTTTTTCTTTGGGGTTATTTGAAAGAAAAGGTGTACCTCGATAAGCCAGCAATAATTCAAGAGCTAAAGGATTTTGTGGAACAAGATTAACGTGAATACCTGCCTACTCGGCCTAACCTCATGGTGGTCTTACCACCGAGTGAAACTTAGGCGTAGACTAGCGCCCCCATTGTGTAGTATAACAATACTTTACGATTGCCACCAATCGCTTTTTGTATGTGATACAGTCACAATGAGTAGAAATTTATATAATATGGCAAGCCTTTCCAAGGCAAGCCATTATAACCTCTTGCTTAGGGGTTTGGAGACTATCCAAACTCCGTCTGTTGAGAGTGCAACAGCACACTTGATCGACCTTGCACCTTACCTACATAAATCGATCTTAAACCACAACCACCACGTGTACCCCCGAAGGGGACCTCACCAATAACCGGTCACAGAGAGGATAGGGGCCACCGATTCCCATGGTACCAGTCCTTTGGGCACTGGTCGGGCATCGAAGAGGACCCGCAATGTTTATCGCAGACCTTTTCTTCCAGATTTAGGCTCTAGGAACCCTAGCGTCTGGTGCCCCTATTTTCCCCGAGTGAACCGCGTCAAAGCATTTGCCATATTCCTGCAGTGACAATTGGAACCCCCGGGGGTAAGAGCTAAAGGATGAGATAATTCGGCACATTAACGGCATAGAAGCCTCAGCTTCATCGAAAATTTGAAGCATCGGATGGAGGTGTGCCGCCGAGGTCGCGCTGGGCATTTGGTCGATATTTTGTTCCATACATAATTGAACCATACCAATATTATCAAAATAAAAAGAAATGACAATAATTTACTAAATAATTTATGTGATAATCAACAGCGGCCCTTAATACTTAACAATAAATGGTCCAATTGGGATACGAACTTGTACACCAAGAGTTCCACACCACTGTACCCTAAACAACACCACATTAAAAGTACTAGAACAATTTCTTATAATCTTTTTTTTTTTATTTCTGGGGAGGTACCTTAGTATCTTGGTTCAAATATAGGGAACCTTTTACACGTAAAAATATTTAGAGAAAAAACAGTGAAAGTTCGTAATTTTCCCATTTCAATGGTGCTGCATACTTGGCAGCACCTTTTATTTTTGTCAGCGGGAAATTTTTAACACTATTTCAGAACTCTACAATAATTTTACATTCATTGTAGAACTTTATACAAAGCCTATGTTTCTGAGTAATCACCAAGGGTTGGGTACCTTTATACAAAGTAAATTCATAAACCATATCTGAGACACTAACGATGTGGCGGGCGCAGCTAGTAGTGAAATAAAATAAGATATACCGAATTTTTGTAAGATAAATTTGGTAAAAAACCGAATTAAAACGGACAAACTTAAAATCATGTTTCTTTAAGACGGTAATTATCGAGGAAGATTCAGATAAAAAAAAAATTTTAGAATTCATTAATCTAAAGCAAATATCTGTCGATTTTCTAGCAAGGGAGCAATGCTTCCGAAGTATATATGGGCACAAGACTCCGGGGTTCTGTTTTTTTTTTTTTTGTGTCAGATCAACCCAATGCCAAACAACTGTCTGTATACAGCGGTTCAAAAGTTTGGCTATATACATAAAATTACACTAACTATTGCGACACCCTGTAATTTCCGAATTCAAATTGTATACTTATTATAGGGGTCGTTGCAATACAGGTTCTTTGAAAATTTCAACCGTCTGCTGTAACGCTTTAAAAGTAAAAGTCAATTTAAATAAACTATTGCGACATCCTTTAATTTATAATTTTAAATACCACACTGTGTAATTTTTTAAGTCATAGCCATATACGGACACCACTACGTGATAAAAAACCAAAAAAAAGACCCCTGTCTCCCAGTTTTTCCCAAAGTTCTCCAGGTTTTTTTTATGGGCCCTCAAAGATGTGGGGCCTCGATGTCATTTTTGCAAAAAAATTATCATTTACTCAAGCTCATATTTTGCAAACCGTTTGGAATTTTGATATACTCTCTGAGGCAAAGTTGTAGCTCTTGTCATAAAGAACAAACATTGTTAACATATAAAATCAAAAAAACTTCACCTTCAAGGACAAAATCACAAAAAACTTTAAAAAATTCAATTTTTTTTAAGTTTTTTCACCTGTTCAGGTCCATAGGTAGCAAACCGTTCAAAATTGAAGGAAACAATCCACTACAAAAATTAACCTAAAATCTCAATAAATAACTTTCTAGAACATATGAACTTCCTAGGAATGATTCTTAACACCGTTTAGGTAGCGCTTATGTAGCCGCAAAAGTGAAAAATTTTTTTAGTGAACATTCTGTGTAATTTTAAAGTGTTTGTCTATAACGGTTCCAAAGATGGGGACATAATGGTCAAATTACATCAATAACGGCGCCACCCTTTATTTGTAAATTTAAACTGTCTATCTATAACAGTTAAAAAGTTTGGCCATATATATCGATTTACATATACTATTCGGACACCCTTTAATTTTCAAATTCATATTTTATACTTGTTATTTTAAATCGGTGACCTATAAAGTTCATAATACACGTAAAACATTTTAAAATCGGTTCAGAAATGACACAGTCGAATTGATAACCTCTTTCTTTTTTTTTTTTTTGAAGTCGGTTAAAAAGACAATGGGTTGGAGCCAGTTCCAATTCCAGAAATGAATTTAAAAATTTTCGGGAAATTTTTCACTTTTGCGGCTACCTAAACGGTGTTAAGAATCATTCCTAGGAAGTTCATATGTTCTAGAAAGTTTTTTATTGAGATGTTAGGTTCATTTTTGTACTTGATTGTTTCCTTGAATTTTGAACGGTTTGCAACCTATGGACCTGAACAGGGGAAAAAAGGTAAAAAAAATTGAATTTTTTAAAGTTTTTTGCGATTTTGACCTTGAAGATGAAGTTTTTTTGATTTTATATGTTCACAATTTTTGTTCTTTATGACAAGAGCTACAACTTTGCCTCGAAGAGTATATCAAAATTTCAAACGGTTTGCAAAATATGAGCTTGAGGAAATGATCATTTTTTTTTTGCAAAAATGACATCGAGACCCACATCTTTGAGAGCCCATAAAAAAAACCTGGAGGACTTTGGGCAAAACTGGGAAACAGGGGTCTTTTTTTTTGGTCTTTTATCACGTAGTGGTGTCCGTATATGGTTATTTTTTTCCGTGTTGCACTGTGTAATTTAAAGAAAGATATAATATGTAAAAGTTTAAACTGGGAAATTTTACCAAGATTTCGCTGATTGAAATGACTTAGGAACGCTAAGAATGCTGCATTATATTCTGCTACTGTCTTTCCCATTTTTTTTTTTTTTTTTTATTATTTAAAAACTTATTGTAAAGACCTTAAATTAATGATCTTCTGTTCTTAGCATCTTACTATAGGTGTACCTTCCCTAACTTATTTCAAATGCTGCATATATAGAAATCTTTTTTAAAAAAATATACTCATATTTATTCAATCATTGCTTCACTTCGCAGAACAATAGACAAGGTGAGATATTTACAACTTCTTCTACAGCCCTTGTAAAACACCAACAGATAGATGATTGTCACAATCAATGATTTCAAAGACAGCAAAGCAGCAGAAATCAAACAAAAGAAAAAAATCAAGATTTTGTAATGAATCTTTTAAAAGTGATTGCTTACTACATAAAGCTCTAAGAATATTGTGTGCTGCCAAAAGAAAAAAGTGAAGAGAAAAAAAATTAACATGAAACCCGAAATCAAAGAAACCTAAAACATTAGGCGGTGGTAGTATCGCTTACTAATATATTATCTGTGCATTATAAGCACATAAATACGTAGATATATAACGCAAAACATTAACATACATTCATACAAATAGACTCTCTATTGTATTGAACTTGTTGAAATTTATTGTTCAATCTTATGGAAGGTACACAAGTCAATATACATAAGTACAAGTCGATTGAAGGTTTTTGTTTGTATTTTTTGCTAAATATTTTTTTTTTTTTTTTTCAACATCAAAATTCAAATCAAATGACAGTTAGACAGTAAGAGTACATTATACATATGTATGTATGTATTTTAAAATAATAAAAAAACATGGGCTTATGCCAAGCAATAAAAAAAACAACTTCAAGCGGCTTGCTGTCTATAAAATGCCAAAACATTTCTGTATTTTACAACTTCCATAGAAGTGATTGGAAGATTTTAGGAAAATGATATGCACAAGCCAAAGAGTCAAGCAAAACAAAAACACTAAGACTAAAATCTTAACAAGAAATTAAAAAAACAATGTTCAAAATGACTTTTAGTAGTAACAAAAATGATTAATAATCGTGCAACAAGGCATACTTACTGCAAGTGTGTGTTTATTATAGACTATAAGTTATAATGATGATTATAGAAAAAACCTTTAATTAATGCAAAAATTAATAAAAAAAAAACTAATAATGAAATGTATAATTAAATTTATACGGAAGCTAGAAAATAATAGAAATAATAAATCAATCATATAAAAAAAAGCAAGCAAACAGTGATGGTCAAAACAATGTGAAACTATCATAATCAAGCAACTTTTAAGATCGTACTGGAGAGTTAGTATTAGGTGTTTTAGTATAGGGTGGTTAAATTTTAAGTGCCAAAATTGAATGTGAACCACACCTAAACGTCAAGTTTTTTTCTGCATTTAATTTGACATTTCTCAATTTCAGACTAACTCAATTTAAACCATGATCACCCCAAACGTCGTAAATGGTCAGAATGGTGGCAAGAAATGGCAGCAGTGGATTATGAATTTTCCAATAAAATCATTTTCAATGATGAGGCACATTTTCACCTCAGTGGATTCGTCAATAAGCAGAATTGCCGCATTTGGACGAATGATAACACACTGTGTAATTTTTTCAGTCATGGCAAAATAACCATATACGGACTCCACTACGTGATAAAAGACCAAAAAATCTTAGGTTAATTTTTGTAGTTGATTGATTCCTTGAATTTTGAACGGTTTGCTACCTATGGACCTGGACAGGGGAAAAAAGGTAAAAAAATCGAATTTTTTAAAGTTTTTTGCAATTTTGACCTTGAAGATGAAGTTTTTTTGATTTTATATGTTCACAATTTTTGTTCTCTATGACAAGAACTACAACTTTGCCTCAGAGAGTATATCAAAATTTCAAACGGTTTGCAAAATATGAGCTTGAGTAAATGATCATTTTTTTGCAAAAATGACTTCGAGGCCCCACATCTTTGAGGGCCCATAAAAAAAAACTTGGAGGACTTTGGGCAAAACTGGGAGACAGGGGTCTTTTTTTGGTCTTTTATCACGTAGTGGTGTCCGTTAATGGTTATTTTTCCGTGTTGCACTGTGTAATACAAGAGTGATTGTCGAAAAACCAATGCAGCCTCAAAAAGTAACTGTTTGGTGCAGTTTACGAGCTGGCGGCATCATCGGGCTGTATTTTTTTTCCAAAATGAGGCTGGTCAGGCATTTACTGTGAATGGTGTTCGCTATCGTGGGATGATAAGGAACTTTTTATGTCCCGAATTGGAAGATATTGATGTGGACGATATGTGGTTTCAACAGGACGGTGCCACTTGACACACAGCTAACGAAACAATGGCTCTTTTGCGCGACAAATTCAATGGCCGTGTTATCTCACGTGGTGGCGATGTCAATTGCCCGCCAAGATCATGTGATTTGACACCGTTGGACTTCTTTCTTTGGGGTTATTTAAAAGAAAAGGTGTACCTCGATAAGCCAGCAACAATTCAAGAGCTAGAGGAAGAGATAATTCGGCACATTAATGGCATAGAACTTCAAGTTTGCCTCAGGGTCATCGAAAATTTGGAGTATCGGTTCGAGGTGTGCCGACGAGGTCGCGGCGATCTTTTGGCCGATATTTTATTGCATACATAATTGAACCATACCAATATCAAAATAAGAAAATATGAAAATAATTTCCTAAATAATTTGTGTTTTTTTTTAAATCAACATCGGCCTATATAAATAATTGTCTATTGAAATAATGTTATGCAGGTAAATAGCTTGCTGTCTGCCAATTGCAATTTTAGTGTAAATATAATATTTTCGTTTTTTATTATTAGACTAGCTTTGTCCGGCACGTCGCCGAGAAGAGCATTTTAGCAATCTAGCCGTAAATTAGGCTAAAAATTAATTTTGAAAAATATATAAAATTTAAGTACGTTGCTCGTTAGACAACAAAATTCTGCATAGTATAGTGATTTTTTAAAGCTTTTGCTTGCTATTTGTCGTTTTGGGACACTGTTAAAATCAGGAAAGTTGAGTAAATCACCTACGTTTTTAATGACTTTAAACGATTTTGAGAGGTTTGCATTATATTTTTTTGGTGGCTAAACCAATAAGGATTTTGTATTGATTTTTCTTTTCTGTATATATTAGCAGCTACTCATATTAAGTTTTAGAAAATTTTTATTTTAAATTTTTATAATAAAAAATTTCTTTCGAAATTAAAAAAAGGATTTATTTTTTGTTCATTTTTTTCAAAAATGAGTGAAAATGTTTTTGACAGTGAGAGCCATCGCGATCCTAATAATTTTATATATCGCTTTAAAATTTGCGACCTCTACTTGTACGTTGTTAAAAAAAATTGAACGTTTTTTCGCATTTTTTTTTGCGATTTTTCCCAATTTCATATTTTTTAACCGACTTCAAAAAAAGAAGGAGGTTATCAATTCGTCTGAATGTTGCTTTTTTTTTGTTTGTGCCCGCAGAACTCAGTCATTTCTGAACTGATTTTAACAATTTTTTCTTCATTAGATAGGAAATGCTTACAGATTGGTCCCATTTTAAAAGAAAAATAAATTCAGAATTTTGAAAATTAAAGGGTGTCCCCATACAACATACATGTTTTTTACGTGTATTATGAACCGTAAAGGGCACCCTTTTAAAATTTAAAAAAACTGCATAACACTATAGCTGCCAATAACAGAAATTAATAAAAAAAATAAACTTAAAAATTAAAGGGTGTCCCCATATGTGACGTCAATTTAAATATATGAACCATTTGAACCATTGTAGACAATCACTTGAAAATTCGACAGAATATCCAATATTTATAAGCAGAAATTAAATATTTATAATTGGAAGTTAAAGGGTGTCCCAATAGTTGAAGTAATTTGATGTATATTGCAAAACTTTTGAACCGTAACAGAGAGACGGTTGAAATTTACAAAGAACCTGTAATCCTAAGTCCGTTATAACATTAAGTATATAATTTAAATTTGGAAACTAAAGGGTGTTCCCATAATTGATGTAATTTTACCTATCTAGCCCTATCTTTTGAACCGTTATAGACAAACACTTGAAAATTAGACAGAATCTCCACTACTATGTCCCGTATAATAACATTTATAAATATTTAAAATTATAAAGGGTGTCTCAATAGTTGATGTAAATTGATGCATATGGCTAAACTTTTCAACCGTTTTAAACAGACATTTGAAATTTACAAAGAATCTGTCCTTTAAAATAAGTGTTTAATTTAAAATTGTACATTAAAGGGTGTCCCCTAGGTGATATTGTTTAACCTATATGGCCATATCTTTGGAACCGTTACTTTTTATTATTGCGTCATTAAAAATAAGTGTAAAAAAATAAAGGTTGTCCTCATATCTGATGTAATTTGTCGTATATGGCTTTATCTGCTGAACCGTTATAGATAGACATTTGAATATACGGAACGTATAAAACTATGTCCGTTATTAGAGCAACAAGTATAAAAGTATTTGATTTGGGTACTAGTTCTTACAGATTACTTCCTTATAAATTTTTAGTTAAGAATTGATGATGTTTTTAGTCGGTTTTTTTTTGTAAGAATTATTCTATATTTGCTCAGCTAGCATAGATAGTAGATACGAGTAATAAACTTTTTTGTCGGTCATAAAGATAACAGTTAACAGCAGCAATGTTTCGCTAAACGTTACGGAATTATCAATCTGCCCTCGTATAATATAGATATATACGATATATTTTCTTTTATATAACTTAATTAACATCTTAATAGCCACTAAGAAGATAAATTTTATGAGAGTTTACTTCTATTTCATTAAATATTTGAATAGTTTAAATTAATCTTAAGTAACATTACTAACATCACTTTCAACAACTAACAACCAATTTACTCTATTAAGAGCTGGCAAGCCACTGAATTAAGCTTTCGTTGTGATTGTTGATTGCTGCGATGATGACGATGAGTAAATGCAAATAGCCAGCCAACTTCGTAACCGATATTAATATAAGTGGCGACCATTGAAGTGGGTCGTTGCTAAAAAATATTGTCGATTTTATATTTTACCAAGATTTTATTCCAAAAAAAAAAATAATTCATTTAAAACTAGTGTGAGCCGCTTTATGTAATTTACATATATGTATGTATGTATGTATGTATGTATGTATGTATGTATGTATGTATGTATGTATGTATGTATGTATGTATATGTGTATGTATGTATGTATGTATGTATGTACACAAATATTTAAAATTAGTACATACATATGCATGAAATTTCCCAAAATGGTATTTGTGTTGATAGTAGAAGGATTATATAAATCGGATTTCATTTAAACTGAAATGTGGATCATGTCGTCAGTTTGTTTTATTTATTTTTTTTTTTTTTTTCTAAATATTTTAACGGTTTAAATAATCTACTGTTTGTCATTTCAATTTAATTGTTTAATGATATTATTTTTAATATTTTTATTATTGCAAGTGCAATGATGTGGTTAATCTTTACACCTATTACACACGTAATGTGACATGGCAATGTAACACATTTAGAAAAGAAACAAATAGAAAATACAATTGTTAGGTATTAAAAGTAAAATAAGCTAAAATTAATAAGACTTAATAATGTTTTAATGATAAAGAGAAAAACATTTTAACTTCCCACCCCTGTGTTTAACTGCCTGGTAATAAGTTTTTAATAAAAAGTTGCTAAAAACAAGAATAAAAGACAAAACTTATTCACGCTTTTCTTAAATGTTAATAAAAAATTAATCAGCCCAATTAAACATAACAACTCCCCCGGAAATTTTTCGCTTCTCCCATTCCTACTATTGTGAATTAAAATTTCCCGGAATTTTTTCCCTTTTTCGCTAACGATCGAAAAAAGTATGTATTATGAATATTAAAAGGGGGAAAGTAAATGACTGTTTTTGGAATTATTTTTCCTTATAGATTTGAAAGAAAGTTATAAATATAAAACGATGATTTTTAATTTGTTCTTAAGGCCAAAAAATACAAATAGACACCAGGTGCAATATTCACTAACCGTAATGTAGAATCATCCAGGAATAACTAAAAGATTTTGTAAGGGTGAGAAGCAATAACTTTAGAGATTCTGGCAAAACTCTGAAAGTGAGTTTGCTAAAAGTGACTGAACCCAGGAAACCTCACAATCTATTATGATACCTTCTGCAAAAAAGCGCAAAAAGCCACTGAGTTTAATAACAAGACTAACACCTAATTTCTTCTTGATCAGCGGAGAGATAGATGTAATCACATTGAGCAAATATAGGAAAGCAGGTTTTTTGACACGGTAATATTTTTCAAACCTAAGTACTGTAGGCGAAAAGGCTCACCTAACGCGTTTATTTAATAGCGCTTGGGGAATTTTTTTATGTAATATTTTTTTTAATTGAAAATAAATTAAGCTACAATGTTAAATAAAAAAAAATTGTTGATATATAAATATATTTTTTAAATATATTTAAATATAAATATATTTTTTAAATATATTTATATAACTTTTTTTGTGAAAGTTGCAACTTTTTTTCATATTATAGAAGAACATATGAACTTCCTAGGAATGATTCTTAACACCGTTTAGGTAGCATTTAGGTAGCCGGGAAGTTTTACACTTTTGCGGCTACCTAAGCGCTACCTAAACCGTGTTAAGAATCATTCCTACGAAGTTCATATGTTCTAGAAAGTTGTTTATTGAGATCTTAGGTTCATTTTTGTAGTTGATTGTTTCCTTGAATTTTGAACGGTTTGCTACCTATGGACCTGAACAGGGGAAAAAAGGTAAAAAATTGAATTTTTTAAAGTTTTTTGCGATTTTGACCTTGAAGATGAAGTTTTTTTGATTTTATATGTTCACAATTTGTTTTGTTCTTTATGACAAGAGCTACAACTTTGCCTCAGAGAGTATATCAAAATTTCAAACGGTTTGCAAAATATGAGCTTGAGGAAATGATCATTTTTTTTTTGCAAAAATGACATCGAGGCCCACATCTTTGAGGGCCCATAAAAAAAAAACCTGGAGGACTTTGGGCAAAACTGGAAGACAGGGGAATTTTTCTTGGTCTTTTATGACGTAGTGGTGTCCGTATATGGTTATTTTGCCATGACTTAAAAAATTACACAGTGTGTTTTTATTTATTTAATTGTTTTTATTTTGGTTTATTTAATTATTTAATTTCTACCAACATGTGAACACAAAAATAATAAACCTTATGTAAAACACAGATTTTGACGTCCACATGAAATTTCATATGGATAGTAAAGTGACAGTCCATATGAAAAATACACACCGTCTGAACACAACTTTACTATTAAAAGCCTTTGTATGGCAATAACTTCTATGGACGTGGCTCCACCCATAATAAGTAAATATCTATGCAAAGTTGGAATAGAATCAATTAGATATATCTGTACCTCGGAGGGATACAACACTATGTCCATTTTCATAACTTTACAGGAGAGGAGTTTTAAACACATGGTGTTCTATCCCTCTAAATGAAAGTGGACTTGGTGTTGTTTTAAAACATGCTATATCCGGTTCTCACTTGTAGTGCTCTATTCCTCTATGAAATATGAGAAAAGCTGATTTTAATTCTGTAATAAAGTCAATATGGAAAAAAATGGACATAGTGTTGTATCCCTCCGAGGCACAGATATGTACTTTAAACAACATAGTAATTTTGCATGGGCAATAATTTAATGGGTCTGCAAAATTTGAATAGAATCACAGAAAAGAAACATTTAAAAAGATTATTTATATTTAATGGGTGTGGCTTCCCCCAATTTTCTAATAATTATCTTACATTTTGATGCATTACATTTTGAAGCTTACAAGATTTGTTTATTTTATTATTTTTCTAGATTCATTTAAAGGAACTTTCTCCCTACCGTCAAAGTTAGTAAAAACTTCAACTTTATAATTTTCATCTAAATAAACATATTTTAAGTGTTATTTAATTTTAACTTATGAAGTCAACTGAGACATCGCTAAAATTTAAACATAAATTTGAAATTAATTTTCCATTCAAATTTAATTTCCTTAGCAAAAGCCCACTTACCAAATAACACTTCTCTTGTTGATTTTCAAAATATAAATTTCCTTATCATGTTTGGAATGCATTAAAAGCCCCAGAATTAATTTCAAATAATTTCCTTCAAACTCAAATTAAAATAAAACCTAAAAAAATATTTTTTTAAAATTAAATTGAAAAAAAAAAACAAAGGAAAAATTTGTGTTTTTAAAAATTAATTTTCACTTCTGTACAGCTTAAAAAAACAACACACAAAAAAGAAACTATAAAAAATACAAAGTTTTAAAAAAAGATTAAATTAAACAAAGTCAAAAACTTACCCGTCAATGTAACATTGACATGCATTAAACCAATATGGGTTCCTATGCGAGCTGGTAATTTCTCACGCGAGAATGCTTTGTATGGTGCTATAATTGTTGTATGTGCAACATGCCATGCTGAACCAAGTCTTGTGACTACATGAAATGAATTATAGTAAAAAAAAATGTTTAAATTAAAAACACACATACATACTCGTACATTTATATTGAAAAGTAAAAATATTTTTTTTTTTTTTTTTTTTTGTAATGAATAGTTCAGAAGGGGACTAGCTAAATATCTAAGCTGTTGCAAATATATAATTTAAATAACCAATTGTGTATTATTAGCTTAAAAAATAGAGTAAGAATTTAGAAATTGTACACTTAGGACTCAAAAAACGTTACTTACACAAACATTTTTAAAGATTTTATAAGCAAGAAAATTGATTATAAAATTATAAACTTATTTAAACGATATTTTTCATAGACTAAGTTTTAACACTGTCCAACAGCATTTTTGGAACAGAATAGCGACCCTTTAATTCTGAAAGGGTATGTTGTGTAGATCATTTTTGTAGAACAATCTTATGGCCCAGCACGTCTGAGTTTTTTTTACATTTTTTTCATTTTTGTAGTTGATTGTTTCCTTGAATTTTGAACGGTTTGTTACCGATGGACCTGAACAGGGGAAAAAAGGTGAAAAAAATTGAATTTTTAAAGTTTTTTGCGATTTTGAACTTGAAGATGAAGTTTTTTTGATTATATATGTTCTTTATGACAAGAGCTACAACTTTGCTTCAGAGAGTATATCAAAATTCCAAACGGTTTGCAAAATATGAGCTTGAGGAAATTATCATTTTTTGCAAAAATGACATCGAGGCCCCACATCTTTGAGGGCCCATAAAAAAAACCTGGAGTACTTTGGGCAAACCTGGGAGACAAGGGTCTTTTTTTTGGTCTTTTATCACGTAGTGGTGTCCGTATATGGTTATTTTTTTCCGTGTTGCACTGTGCAATTAATTGAATCAATCAATTATTTAATTAAATTTTAATCTGAAACCAATAAAAAACTATAATTGGTGAAAATATTTTTTTCTAGGTGCTATGCGTAATTTAAACGCTAATGTCTAATTTCATGGACCCAAACAATATTCCTCTAGAAGAGGCTGTGAGACATCGAACCTAATGTTTTTGGAAAGTAAGTAAGTTTTTCTATTTTATTCAAATTTTTATGTTTTTTTTTTTAGTTTTGTCTGAGTCAAACACAATTGCTCTCGTTTGTCTTTCAAATATTTTTTCCGAGCTTTGCTTCGTGGCAACAATACAACACGTTGTGTTCGATGCCGTAATTTGTTATGGTGGTATGACTTAAAAGAAAAAATAGTCTTAATTAACTCGCCCGGATTCTCCTTTAAAAAAAATATTGTAGAAATTTTAAATAGAATATAAAATGTGATTGTACCCAGTCACCTGCGATAAAAAAAATTTTTCATGTTTTCAAGTTCTAAGTGTTTTGTTAAATAGATTTAATAATGACTTAAACCATTCAGGTATGTCTTCATAGCTATAATTACAATATCACATAATATTTAATATTACATAATTTATAGTTAGAAGATCTTTTTTTTTCTATAAAAATATTTTTAATTTATAAAAAATTCTACTCACTTAGTATGACTAGTCCCACAAAAAGACTCAATGTGACGGTTGAGAATGTTGTGAATTTCTGTAATAAAATAAAAAAAAAGTTATATTCAAACAAGTGGAGCCAAGTTCTAAAAATTTAAATACATTTTTAATGGAAAAGAATTGTTTTAATTAAAGAGGTTTTTAAAGCATTTGAACAGACACAATTTTAGGGATAAATTTTGAATGTAAAACCGATAGTTAGAATAATCAAGGTCTGATGCAAAATGAAGCTACGAAAAAACGCAAAAAAATAACCCAATGATTAATCTTAAATATTGAGCAATACTTCATGTAACCTAAACCTTTTTGATACTTTTTCTGCGTTTATGATTTAGAGCAATATATAACGCGTGATCCATTTCGACAATTCAAAATTCATTAATGGAGAATGTTTATTTCTTTGGAATTTTTTTTTTTTTTTTGAAGATTATTATATCAAATGTTGCCCGTTGCTACTTCGCAGATGGTCCATCCGTTGAGTCCAATTTTCTATATTTCGTTCGAGCATTTCGTCTGGTAACTGGCGAATGAAACGCGTGATGTTTTTCTCCAAGGCCTGAATCGAAGCGGATTTGTCCGCATAAACTTTAGACTTTACATATCCCCACAGGAAAAAGTCTAACGGTGTGATATCACACAATCTTGGTGGCCAATCGACCGGCCCAAAACGTAAAATTATATGCTCACCGAAATGTTCTCTCGATAAATCCATTAATTGATGCGATGTGTGGGAAGTGGCGCCGTCTTACTGAAACCAAATGTTGCCGAGATCACGAGCTTTAATTTTAGGCATCAAATAATCGGTTGTCATGGCACGATAACGGTCGCCATTGACAGTTACGTTCGCACCGGCATCATTTTTAAAAAAATATGGACCGATGATTCCACCGGCCCACAAACCACACCAAATCGTTGTTTTTTCTTGATGAAGTGGCAGCTCTTGAATCTCTTCAGGTTGCTCTTCGTTCCAAATGCGGCAATTTTATTTCTTTACATTACCCATGGATCCAAAAATGGCCTCATCGCTAAATAAAATTTGCCTCGAAAACGTCGGATCTTCTTGGAACTTTTCAAGAGCCCATTGTCGCTTGGGAAGAGAGAGCGGCTTCAGTTGTAACACAAGCTGTATTTGGCATGCTTTCAACTTAAGATCTCGACGTAAAATTCGCCAAGTCCTTCCACGCGTCAGTCCAAATTGCTGCGAACGGCGCCGAATCGACTCTCCACGGTCTTCGTGTACACTCTCAGCTGCGGCCGCTATATTTTCTTCACATCGTGCTGGACGTGGTCTATTCGGTCGAATATTATCCAATAATGAATGCTGGGTGTCAAAATGGGTGATGGTGTTGCGAATAGTACGCTCAGTAGGCCGATTATATTTACCATAAGTTGAGCGAAGTGCACGAAACACATTCCTCACAGAACGTGAATTTTCGTAATAAAGTTGAACGCTTTGTAAATGTTGTTCAGGCGTAAGTCTTTCCATTATGAAATGCCAAACAATACTAAACAAAGATAACATGACAGCATGACACGACTCACACGTGATCTTTAAAAAAAGGGTATTGAAAAAAGTATCTCTACTTGAATTGCCCTTTACATATAACACCTGATGTACTGATGAGGGGTCGTTCTTTTGGTCAACGGGCCTTTTTCTTGCTCAGACTGCTGTGCGTCTGTATTATGTTCGCTTAGCTGGTGAAAACCCGCACCAACAGACTCATTAACACAAATACTAATATCTTACAATTCTTTGACAAACATACGTTTTTAAATCACTACATCACAAATCCATTAGTCTTTTTCCCTTACGCCCTCTTTCTGATATACTTGGTTGCAACATTTAAAATAATTCATGCTACACAAAAAATTTAAAATCATAAAATAGTGACGTTAATGCTGATGGACGTGCACCGAACCTACTAATAAATACAGGTATATGACGCTATTGGTTGTAAAATTATCTTGTGGCAACATGCGCGATGTCACGGTGACCTTATTTCGGTATTAAAGGTTAAAATAAGACATAAAGTTCACTTAAAGTTTACTTTAGAACAAAGTATTATATAGAAATTTATAGCAAATTTCTCTACCCAAATATCTTTATTTATCTATATGCTATACTAGCTGTGCCCACGCACGTTGTGTGCGTCATGCCAATATTTCGTTCAAATTTGCTTTGAAAGTAATGCACACCATATTTTAAGACTCCTACTTGCTTAAGTTACATTATATAAAGTTGCCCATCCCTGGATAAAATCCTAAAATTTATATAAAATTCTAAAAATTATTGTAAAGCTCTGCAAAAAGGCAGACAGGAAATGAGTTGCTCATTATTTTAAAACAGCTACATCTGGTGCGCAACATGGTTTAAAAATAAAACATTCCTTAAAGTATGCAGTACGTTTAAATCGGTAAAAAAAAATCGGGGTACTTTTACTGATTTTTTTCACTTTCTCTTGGAAATAAGATATTTTTTCGGAAAAAAGTATCCTACTATTGGAATCGGGATAATAAGGTACCTCCTTACAAAATTTTTTTTAAAATCCATCCAGAAATTTTTACGTGATGCAAACATAAAGAGAAAGAGAAAGGCGGACAGACAGGAAATGAGTTACTGTTTTATTCTATGTATAGATATAAGGCACAGAATATGATTGTTTGTTTGTCGGAAAGCTATAGCTGCCTCCACCACTGGACCAATTTTCAAAGCAAGTAATTATCTAGTGAATAAAATAGAGTATATATTTTTTATTTCAAGTGGGCGTGGCACTTCCTATACAAAGTAAATATTTATCATCATATTATATGGGAACTATAATACGCAGCATCTTAGAATCCTGTACAAGTAACTTCCTTACAGTAAGGCAAAAATTGACTGGATTGGAAAAGTGGGCGTGAACCTAGAGAACTATAATAGGCAGAATCTTGAAAATTTTCTCAGGTGTTTTTAAAGGAAAAAAATATTTTCCAGACACTTTATGCATGTAAAGCTTATTGATACAGCCTCCTGAATTAAATCTTTATTCTAATAAAGTTCTGCTACAGCAAAATCAAAACAATTTTTGTCATCCTAAACAAAATTTTCAATTTCAATTTAACAGAAAAAAATACATTTTACTTTCTGTACCAATTAGACTATAGTAACATTTATAAAATAATTCTAATCACTGTTATCTATGATTAGTTACTAAACAAAAATTTATTTGATTACAATTTTTCTATTAACAAAAATTTAGAAATGTCCATAATCACAAAAAACAAATGCTTTATAAAATGACAAAATTTAAATGGAATTCTCTAACAAACCATAACTTTTCGAAATAAAATAAAAACAAAACAGAATAATCTAGTCTAAATGAAGTATTTGGTAGCAAATAAATGATCCAGCAAACAAAAAGGTAAATTGGGAAAAATCATAAAATTGCATCAGACTGATTTATTTCTGAAAAAAACGCTGAAAATTTATTTTCAAATTTGTTTTTAGTAATAAATATTAAGTAAAGAAATAATAAATTTGCAAAATTAACAGTGTTTATTACGGTATAAACTCAAAAAAGCAATTTTGGTAGTCGCTAATTAAATTTTTGAAGTTTCGGTCCCCATCTCTGACTCGTTAGTTAGAAAAACTAAAGAAAATTTTCCGCAAACTATTAGTGTTTTGCCTATCACTGGCTTTCCTAAATCTTTATTTTATTTAAACAAAACTTTTTTTTAATTTTCATAGAACCCCTACATCAATGGTTTACTGGGATGCCTACATCAAGAGCCATATTACTCATTCGCAACAAGATAGTCATAAATCAAGTTTTTTCTTTCATAATTTATTTATTGTATCTTCAATATTTTTGAATTAACAATAATTACTCTTAAGTAAATAAATCAAGTAAAATAAAGTATTGGGTTTATGTGCTTAATATCTGTGCATGAGCCTTTAGAAATCTTTAAAAACCCAAATAAACTGACTTAAACAGTTCGTATTCTAGTCGCCTTCAAGAAAAGGTGAAGTTTGCATGAATCAGGGTTGGTAAAGTTGGTATAATTGAACTTTTTGTTGGTACATTTTAAACCTCAAAAGTACAATGGTACACCAAGGGCTTATTTGGTACAATTTAAAAGCTTTCCTGGCTTTGTGTTTTAGATGGTTTGGTGGTTTGGAATGTCAACCACACATTTTTAATTGTCCAAACTACTGTCTTGGATATTTTGAAGCCAGTAAATATGACAGTAATTTGACATAGTCTGACAATAACTCAAATTTTTTTGTACAGAAAAAAAAACAAAAAATTAAAATCAAAAACCTAAATAAATTGTCATAAATATTGTCTGGACGTCTATACTACGGAGACAATTATCAGCATTTTTGACAACTAATACGTATTCTTTTATTTTCATGACATCATTGACAAATTAAACGCTAGGTTAGAACCGTAACCGCTTGATATTAGCACAACAAAATGTATTTAATATATGAAATTGGAAATAAGGCGGTACCCCATCAAGGTGCCGATAGACCCGCAGGGCGATCGCTGGAAAACAGGAGCAGTCCATAGGCACATTGGGAGGGGGTCAATATGCCCACCCCCAAAAAAGTGCTTTAGTCTGACCATTCTAACGCAATATAGATTGCAAGTTTTTTATACAAAAAATTTTCGATGAAATTTTTCAAAAAACTTTCAATTAAATTTTTCAAAAAATTTTCGATTAAATTTTTCAAAAAATTTTCGATTAAATTTTTCAAAAAAATTTCGATTAAATAAAAAAAAAGATAAAATTTTTACAAAAAAATTTCGATAAAATTTTTACAAAAAAATTTCGATAAAATTTTTACAAAAAAATTTCGATAAAATTTATACAAAAAAATTCGATAAAATTTTTACAAAAAATTTTCGATTAAATTTTTACAAAAAAATTTTGATAGAGTTTTAAAAAAAAACGATAAAATGTTTACAAAAAAATTTCGATAAAATTTTTACAAAAAATTTTCGATTAAATTTTTACAAAAAATTTTGATAGAGTTTTAAAAAAAATCGATAAAATGTTTACCAAAAAATTTCGATAAAATTTTTACAAAAAAATTTCCATGAAATTTTTAAAAAAAATTTCGATAAAATTTTTACAAAAAAAATTTCGATATAATTCTTACAAAAAAATTTCGATAAAATTTTTACAAAAAATTTTCTATGAAATTTTTCAAAAATTTTTATAAAAAATTTTCTATGAAATTTTTCAAAATTTTTCGATAAAATTTTTACAAAAAAATTTCGATAGAGTTTAAAAATAATATATAATGGGTGATTTTTTTGAGGTTAGGATTTTCATGCATTAGTATTTGACAGATCACGTGAGATTTCAGACATGGTGCCAAAGAGAAAGATGCTCAGTATGCTTTGACATTTCATCATGAATAGACTTACTAACGAGCAACGCTTGCAAATCATTGAATTTTATTACCAAAATCAGTGTTCGGTTCGAAATGTGTTTTATCGACAAATTTTGTTCAGCGATGAGGCTCATTTCTGGTTGAATGGCTACGTAAATAAGCAAAATTGCCGCATTTGGAGTGAAGAGCAACCAGAAGCCGTTCAAGAACTGCCCATGCATCCCGAAAAATGCACTGTTTGGTGTGGTTTGTACGCTGGTGGAATCATTGGACCGTATTTTTTCAAAGATGCTGTTGGACGCAACGTTACGGTGAATGGCGATCGCTATCGTTCGATGCTAACAAACTTTTTGTTGCCAAAAATGGAACAACTGAACTTGGTTGACATGTGGTTTCAACAAGATGGCGCTACATGCCACACAGCTCGCGATTCTATGGCCATACTGAGGGAAAACTTCGGAGAACAATTCATCTCAAGAAATGGACCGGTAAGTTGCCCACCAAGATCATGCGATTTGACGCCTTTAGACAATTTTTTTTGGGGCTACGTCAAGTCTAAAGTCTACAGAAATAAGCCAGCAACTATTCCAGCTTTGGAAGACAACATTTCCGAAGAAATTCGGGCTATTCCGGCCGAAATGCTCGAAAAAGTTGCCCAAAATTGGACTTTCCGAATGGACCACCTAAGACGCAGCCGCGGTCAACATTTAAATGAAATTATCTTCAAAAAGTAAATGTCATGGACCAATCTAACGTTTCAAATAAAGAACCGATGAGATTTTGCAAATTTTATGCGTTTTTTTAAAAAAAAAGTTCTCAAGCTCTTAAAAAATCACTCGTTATAATATATATATATATATATATATATTATATTATAAAAAAAAAAGATATTATATTTGTTAAAATGAACTTGAAAATCAGTAAATTAAAAACCGAATGTATATTATTGTAAAATTTTGAAACGTAACATAGTAAGGGAATATTTAACAATACTATGGTGAAGGGTATATAAGATTAGGCATGGCCGAATATAGCACTCTTACTTGTTAAATCACTATTTAAGATTTGATGCCTGCCTGCACGTCTGTCTGTTTTAAAATAATTTTTTCAGTAATTATTGCTAGAAAGTTCATGACACGAAAAATAACATAAATTATCAAGAAATTTCTATACAAAATAATTTGAAATTTTTATTTCCAAACTTATAAATTTACCATTATAACGTTCTTCTCGCAAATGAGCGTAATGTTTGTATAAAAAATTATATAAAATTCATTTAAATCTCGAAAAGTACAATATATATGCATTAAATTTACAATTACTTGTACCATTCCCTTTAAATAAAACATTGCAAAATATATTTTTACAAACTAAAACGTCTAAATACCAAATTACGGTATGAACGAAATGGATTAAAATTAACTATGTAATATATGTGTGTGTAAGTGTAAGTGCATGTGGCTGCAAACGAGTACAAACAAATGAATGACTCTCTAAATATGCAAAAATGATTAGAAAATTTGCATTAATTGAATAAAGGCATTTGTAGTTGTTTTTTTTTTTGGATTTTCGATTAAAATTCATTTTAAACAAAAAAAAAAATAGTAATAAATACAATTTTATAAAAATAAAACGTTCTCGTATGTACAAACATATGTACATATGTACGTTAAATGTAAAAATGTTTATAAATTACCCCAACCAACAACTGACAAAATAATAGTTTATTTTATAAAAATTGCCATATGTTGGTCGTTTGAAATGACTATAACTACAGATAAATGGAGCGATCAAATGGAAACTACAACAACATAAAAATACACAAAAAATATTGTCTAATACGAAAAATAGGTTCTCATACATGTCACAACTAAATGCAAAATCAATTTTAATGTCAAATAAAGTTAATGAATAAATACTTTATAAAATGGACAAGTTAAGCGACTAACAGTAAATATTAGATGTTGGAAAAAGGTGCTGATGCAATTTTTGTTAATATTTGCAATATTTTTGGAACAAGGAAGTTGCACTATAAGAGTTTAGTAATGACATTGCGGTTAACTGTAATGGATATCACGATCAGCACTTATTTAACAAGGAAAAGGAGAGACTTGGCTTCAAGCTTTCTCTTCTCTTTTTTCACCTTGTTAAATACGTCTCGGTCGCGATAGTAGTTGGCTTTTCATATTTTTGTTACTATCCTTTGTCTAGTTCGCTAGTAAGCTGAAGCTTGAATTTTTAAATCGGAGGGCATACAGATCATGGGGGATCAATAACCCACTGTGAGGGCCGATTTTGTGTTTATTTTTAAGTTGGTAGGTTTTTTGCTTTGACTTGTATTAACAGCCTTTATAGAAAGCAATACAGAGGTAGCCAATAGACCCACAGGGTGCCCACTGGTAACCAGGAGTAGTCAATATGTCCATTAAGTGGGTAAATATGAGGAAATTTTGTTTTAAGGATTTTTTTGCTTTTGTCTGATTATTCAACTCAATATAGATTGGAGGAAGCTGCTAATTTTTACAAAAAAAAATTTAAAAATTAAAAAAAAAATTACAAAAAATTTTCCAAAATATAATACCAACAAATTTTTACAAACTTTAAAAAAAATAAAAAAAATTTAAAAAAAAAGTTAAAAAAAATTTACAAAAAATATTGAAAAAATATTTAACTAAACTATTTTTTTTATAAAAATTTTCAACAAAATTTTTATAAAAAATTTTTATAAAAAATTTTTATAAAAAATTTTTCAAAATATTTTCACAAAACTTTTAAAAATTATTTTTACAAAAAAATTTCAAAAAAATTTTAAAAAATATTAAAAAAAATTTTTCAATAATTTTTTTACAAAAAATTTAAAAAAAAAATTAAAAAATTATTTTACAAAATTTTTAAAAAATTATTTTACAAAATTTTTAAAAAATATTTACATATTTTTTTAATAAATTTAAAAAAAAAAAAATTCAAAAAAATTTTCAAAAAACTTACAAAACAATTTTTACAAAAAAAATCTAAAAAATACAAAAAATTTTCAAAGAAACAAGAGGGTAACACAATTCTAGCATTACTATGGTGATGGGTAGATATGATTCGGCATGGCCGAATATAGCACTCTTACTTGTTTTTGTTTCCTTTTTTTAACACAATTAGAACTCAGGCAATTATTTCAACCAATTAATTGGGTTACTTTATATTTATATTTAGAACAGTGTTACAGCGCCTCTAGTGTCAAGTAGGTATATTAGTTTTGATGCTGTACAGCAATTTTATGTACATTTTACTTCGCTGACGATTTAGTGCTATAGAGTAACAGAAGGTGGGCGCTGTGATATATACTAGTATGAATATAAAATAGTACTTATCACAGAAATTTTGTGTTGTTATTAGCGTGGCTGGAATACGAACTCGGACACAAACAAACAAACATTCTTAGTAGAAGAGCGTACTAAGCTACAGCACTCTATTAAAATATCGGATAGTTTTTTTTTCGAAAAATAGCTCATTTCCAAAAGAAAATATATGTAGATAAAAACTCGAATGTACAAAATTTTACCGATTTAAAAAACTTGGCAGAACTTTTTTAAGTTTTTAACTTCCTACAATAATGGAATTTTATATGAGACCTACATTGCAACATCCTGAGCAATTGCCCAGAGACGGGTACTTCTGTAAAGGAAATATACAAACCATATTTGCAGCATTTAAAAAAAAAAGACCTTAAATTTTTTGTGGATTCCTTTCAAAACAAAACATAAGTTCGAACATAAAATGTCGTAACTCGGATGACGTCATGAGCACTGCTAGTAAAAAAATATTACAACTAATAACTTAATAGCTTTAAAAAAATATTTACTAAACAATTTACAAAAAACCAATTAATATTTTTTCTCACTCACCTGTTTTCTTACACCTGGAAATATAACTAAGAAGGCAACATAAAATGTTGCAAATAATACAGATACGGCAACAATTGATACATCACCCGTTACGGGGGTACGGTTTGAAAATGAATATAGTGTGGGTCCACCATCGTCTCGAAATGCATCAAACCAACCCTTCATGCTTTGCAAACGTTATACTCCTAAAAAAAAATGTGAAACAAAAAACAAACAACAATTAAAACAGATGTTAATTAATAAACAATTGCAAAAAAAAACAACAAAATTAACATTTTTATGTAATTAAGTGTTGTGCGATTTTAATAATAATAATTCTTATTAAAACTAGTTTATTGTATATTTTTTTTTAATTATAGAGATTAAAATTAAATGCCATTTCAAACCATAAAATGTTATTTAAATATTAAAAAATTATACTTTATCTAGATATAGATTTATTTGTGCAGGTTGCTATGGCTATTTAATTCAATTAATTGATAACTATAATCTATGGTAGTATTTATTGGATTGTTTGGGAGTTATTATACTAGCAGAGTTTAAAAAGCTACTAGTATTTTAGCAAAAGCAAAATAATGTATTTTCGGTGGCTAAAATAAAACTCGAAGCAGAATAACTTACCAATGCTAAACCTAAAATAGGCAACATTTTTCAAAAGCTGAAGCTTTTTGAAGAGACCCTAGCAGTTCAAAATTGCAAATCCAAAAAATGCAGTAGCAATTGTTTGTATGCCCTAGAAAAAAATACCTCTTGTAAACCAGCTAATAATAATATGAACAGTGCCATTAGAAAAAGTTAATGTCCACACAAACAATTGCTAATAGTCACATAAACATAGACTACTAGTCCCTTGATAAGTTTGATATTTTAGTTTGTGAAAATTTTCTTTAAAAATTATTGAGGTACTACTAATTATTCACGTCTTTACAAATTTGCATATCATTCATTTCATTCATTTCACTCATTTCATTTATTTCATTCATTTCATTAAATTCATTCATTACATTAATTTCATTAACTTCATTCATTTCATTCATTCATTACATTAATTTCTTTAATTTTATCATTCATTTCTTTCATTTCATTCATATCATTCATATCATTCACATCATTCATTTCATTAATTTAATTAATTTCATTCACTTTATTCACTTCATTTATTTCATTCATTTCATTCATTTTATTCACTTCATTTATTTCATTCATTTCATTCATTGTATTCACTTCATTTATTTCATAAATTTCATTCATTTCTTTCATTTGATTAATATCATTCATTTCGTTAATTCAATTAGTTTCATTCATATCATTCATTTAATTAATTTCATTCACTTTATTCAATTCATTAATTTCATTCATTTTATTCACTTCATTTATTTCATAAATTTCATTAATTTCATTCATTTCATTCTTTTTATTCACTTCATTTATTTCTTTAAAAATTATTGAGGTACTACTAATTATTCACGTCTTTACAAATTTGCATATCATTCATTTCATTAATTTCACTCATTTCATTTATTTCATTCATTTCAATCATTTCATTCATTTCAATCATTTCGTTCATTTCAACCATTTCATTCATTTCAATCATTTCATTCATTTCAATCATTTCATTCATTTCAATCATTTCATTCATTTCAATCATTTCATTCATTTCAATAATATCAGTCATTTCATTTATTTATTAATTTCATTCATTGCATTCATTTCGTTTATCTTATTTTATTCATTTCATTAATTTGATTTATTATTCATTTCATTCATTCATTTCAATCAATTTATTCATTTCATTCTTTCATTTAGAAATGCCATTGAAAACGCTTCATTTGATATTTATTTTCTTCTCATTAAATTTATTATCCAAAAAATTTTTTTACAAAATTATTTATTTTCGGATATTTAGATTATGTTTTTAAGCATTTTATGGCAAACTATAATTTTTGTATTTACCTAAATTTTATTACAATAACCCACATAAGAATTATATGCATATTGACTGTGCATATGTGACTATGCAAATATAATGGCACGTAAGGATACAAAAGTAACTTTGGCAGGAGAGCCGTTTAAAGTTTACACTTTTTCAACGTTTTTCACGAGTGTACATTGTGTTTATGATCGAAAGTGTTAATGTGGGTTCATGTGATGTTTTGTGAGCGTACATGTCGAGGGTATCTGGCTTAGGTCCCTTCTCTGTGCGAAGTAACAACTACAAGTAAAAATTCTCTATACAAACAAGGACTTTTTTTGGTTTGAGTTTGTTCAACGGCTACTACAAGACAGTTTTAATTTACTCTTTTTGCTACAATGTCTGTCCATCTGAGTCTTGAAATATTAACATATGTACATATCTTGTATTATTATGACAGCTATAACAACAAATACTTAAAATTAAATGGCGTTATTTTTATAACCGTTATAGGCAGACACTCTAAATTTACACTCAATATGTTTTACAATGTCTAAAATTATAACAAGTATTAAAAACTTATGTTAACGAAATTAAAAATGAAAGAAATTTTAAATTTGCGTTTTGGTTTGAGTTTGATCCTTGTCTACAAATAATAAATTTAAGAAATATTTTATTTTTAAATTGGGTGATTAGTTCTAAATTTTTTTAGTTCTTTTTTTAACAAAAATTTCAAATTGACTATGACAATGTCAAGTAGTAGACCAACTAGCAAAAGGGGTATCTGAAGTGAAACCTGGAAAGGACAGGCTCGAATGGTGCTTAAAGAACCCACGCATGGGTAGGAAGGCCAGTAAGGGGCTCAGATGTAATACACGTACCTTAAGCTCGATAACTGCGTTAACGAGAGGTCATGGAAACTTCAAGTATTATCTAGTCAAGATGAAAATGGAAGAAGATTATACATGCAGACTGCCTAGAAGAGGCTGAGATAGCAGCCTATATTGTGTGTGAATTTCCAGCACTGGCTAGCATAAGACTCAGGACCTCTGGTAGAATCTTGTTAAGTGGGGATGCCATAGGGGACCTGAGCCTTGAACAAATTTTAGCAATTACTAGAGACTCCGTATTGAGAAAGAAGGCCGACAGTCACCAATCTGAAATCACTAAAGATTAAAGTCTGGTTGTAGCATGTGACTCAATGAATATCGATAGGCACTAATTTTCAAAAAATATTTAATAAAAGTGCTTTTACACGACGTGTATTTGTCATACGATTTGTCACTTTTACATGTGTAAATTCCAAACACATCATGTAAACCTTTTGAAACATAACATGTGTGTTTTCCATGTGTACATGGATATATGACATTTTTCATTTAGAACGTGTTCTATTTTGATGTGACAAAGCATCTGAAATCCTGTAATGCCAACTTGATATTTTGCTATTTTAGGTTTTTTGTGGTACCAAGATCACTAAAAGCGTGGCAAAAGCACTACGTTTCCATCTTTGCATCAGCTGTGGTTGGCAATACAAAACTGTGTGGCGGAAAAAATATATATTGTAGGTTATGTCAGATGTAATAACACATGTACGTTTGAAAGCAAAAATTATAAACCGTATGTAAAATGTCTATTTTGACAAACACATGAAATTACATATGGGTTATCAAACTGACAAGTCATATGACAAACACACACTGTGTAAAACCATTTTAAGCAGACATGGTCCTGTTACAGTCTTATTATATGTATAGATCTCTCTCTCTCTCTCTCTCTCTCTAAAGACTTACAAGTTAGGATTGACTTTAAAACAAATGTTGCTTTCAGAAAACTATAATATTTTATTCTTTTTTTAATTCAACTGACATATACTGCGTTGAAAATAACTTTGGAGTTTTGGTGCTTAAAAACCCATTTCTATTTTATACCAAAGACACAAGAGCGTGAGTCATAAAATGAATTTTATATTGAAAATATTTGGGACAGAGAACGTCAGTGTTTTTATTATAACGATTTATATCATCAACTTAAAATTAAGAAAGAAATTTAAAATTAAAGATCAAATGTTTGCAAATAAATCAAATAATATTGATTTCGTTTTAGTTTAAAAGACAATATAAATATTTCTGCTAACTATTAACCTATTTTAACAGCCACAATATTATATGAAAATGTGATGAAAAAAACCCACACTACCGACTAACCAAAATAAAATTTCCCAACAAGTTGTGAAAAAAAAACTAAAAAAAAAATTAAACAAAATCCGCGTAAAAACTCAACTCAAGTTTTAAACGATTTTTTATGCTACAAAACCTGCAGTTTATAAATGGAATAGCGTTGTACCAGCAAAAATAATAGACAAATTCAAAATCAAACAATATTAAGCAGAAATACAAAAGAACAATAAGAACCATTTTCAAAAAATAAAACAATATACACAACAACAAAATTATATTATTGCGGAAAATATTAAACACTACACATCAATTCTAAAAGTGGTTAACACGTTCAGGGCAGACTCTTTCAAAACGGTGCGTTTAAGCAATTAGTAGTAATTTTTAAATTAATATTAAATTGATAGTTTATTGTATAAATCAATGATGTTTATGATAATTAAGAAAATAATTCTTTAAAATAAAGTGTGGTTTTTAGAAATTGGTTTTTGGCAGAGTACGAAAATAAATAAAACGTAACGTTTATTCTCGCTTTGTTATGTTCTTTGTAGTGAGTAAAGCAAAACAGAAATAATGAGAACGATTGTACCATTTAGTTCTGACTTAATTTTGTTTTTGCTTGTAAACATGAACGGAACATTCACTAAACGTACCAGGAATGACCCATTTCGAGGGTCCCTACTTTTTTTAAGAAAAAACACAGGAAACTCAAATTTAATGGAGAATGTTTATTATCATTTGAAAGAACATTCTTTGGCATTTATTTTTTGAAGATTATGTCTATCAAATGTTGGCCGTTGCTACGTCGCAGATGGTCCATCCGTTGAGTCCAATTTTCCCTGAATTGAATCGGGTTTGTCTGCATAAATTTTTGACTTTACATATCCTCACAGGAAAAAGTCTAACGGTGTGATATCACACGATCTTGGTGGCCAAACGATAGGCCCAAAACGTGAAATTATGTGCTCACCGAAATGTGCTCTCAATAAATTCATGGATTGATGCGATGTGTGGGAAGTGGCGCCGTCTTGCTGAAACCAAATGTCGCCGAGATTACGAGCTTCAATTTCAGGCATCAAATAGTTGGTTATCATGGCACGATAACGGTCACCATTGACGATTAAGTTCGCACCGGCATCATTTTTAAAGAAATATGGACCGATGATTCCAATGGCCTACAAACCATACCAAACCGTTGTTTTTTCTTGATGAAGATTGTTCTTCGTCCCAAATGCGGCAATTTTGTTTGTTTACATACCCATTGAGCCAAAAATGGACCTCATCGCTAAACAAAATCTTCTTGGAACTTTTCAAGGGCCCATAGATCAAAGCGATTCAGACGTAAGTCTTTCCATTATTAAATTCCAAACAATACTAAACAAAAATAACATCACAGTATGACACGACTCACACGTGATCTGTCAAAAAAAGGCTATTGAAAAAAGTACCTGGAAATGGATCACCCTTTAGAGTATTACGTCAAAAGCATGTTGTCCCGTTAAGTAAAGTAGTTCGCCCATTGCAGGAGTTGCCAAGTCATGGAAATAAATATAAATAATATGAAAAACTTCGCAAACCTGCAATTAAAATCTCAATTTTTAGTTATTCAGAATTATTAGCCAATAGACAGATAGTTGCGTGACGTCATTAGCCCAACTCACTCAGAGTTTGTATTTTTATGTGCGGGATGGCGTAAGCTTGTTTCTATAATTCTTAAAATGTAGTAAGGTAGAAAAGATAACAATAAGAATAAAACAAAAACGTTTTGAGAAAAAACTTTTCACAAACGTTTGATAAATTATTTGCTCATTATTGTAGCGAATGTATGAAAGCGGTATGTAACTTTATTTTTAATGGTTATTAAAAGCCTGCTATCAGTCTTGAAACGTAGTAAGGCCGAAAAGAAAATAATGAGAAAATAACAAAAACGTTTTGAGAAAAAACGTCTCGGAAACGTTTGCTGAATGCTTTGCTTATCTTTTTGTTTTTATTGTTGCTTATTTAAACTACAATATAACAAGAAAAAAAATAGTATATTAACGCAAGCTGATGACTGAAAAGCCAATTGTTTTGTTTGCGCTCTTTGTCATTCAAAAAATTTGAAAAGATTATATCTTTGAATAAAACGTGTGCAAAAAGTTTTGTTTGATTTCATATACTGGTTTTTAATTCAAATAATTTTCAAAGCGTAGAAATTTCGATCGTTTAAAACAAAAACTTTAATTAAAAAACTCCTTTGCATTAAAAGCCTGCCATTCCTTTCCGTCCTTTTTAACCAACAAAATTTTTATCTAGCTTCATTTAGGTTTGCGTTCGACAGTAATTGAACACAGACAACGTAATAAATTTGACCAATTTCCGGACACGTCACCAGTCTTCTTTCTTTAGGGCTTTTTGTACCACAACAAACCGCAAACCTTGCTAGTCTTGAGTACATTTCAAAAGGCTGTAAAACGAGCACAAATATGCATGATCCCCAGTATAATTTTTTCAACTTGATGTCTTTACATGGCATTAGGCATTGGCATTAGGACAGTTTAGGTTAGGCGTTAAGGTCGCATGATGCTGCCAGTTAACTCGGAACCTTTTAAGCGCATTATAATGCCCTGATGACCATCTACCTTAACAATTTCCTATATAACCTGGACCTTCTGGAGCTTCTCGCAAATCTTATCAGGTCAGTCCGTGTCACATCCCTAAGATATTCCAATTCCTGAAAGAATCTTCGGCCCGAATACTTGAGATAGCATTGTTTTAGAGCCATAAAGGCGAAGTCAATGTGTTAAATTTACTCTTCGCCCTCCCCATCCAGACAGCAATTGCAGCTCTCACCACAGGAAATTATCCTAAGATCCGACTTTCGTCCAATGACATAGTGGCAAGCGCGTTATGATGCCAACTAGAAGCGATATCAAATTTTTTCGGAAGGTCAGTAGTGTCTTCGCCCTTTTCTTATCGTCTGAGGGCTAAAGAATTTTTTAAGTGCTTATCATAGACCAACTGCTGTGTTTTAGAATTAATTCAGGGGTTAAGAAATATTTTAGCCTTGGCATGGGATTCATATTTACGCTTATATAAGTTTCAAATCACGCAGCTGAGATATTATCAGCATCATCGGATGTTTAACGAGTTGATACGGATGTTTAACGAGTTGATACGTTTTTCTTAGAAAATTTTGTGTACTGATGACGCACACTTTTACATGAGCGGATAAGTAAAAAATCCCCCTGGGATTTCACACTCTAAAACAAAACAACAACAAACTACCTCATTATTCAAAATCTAACTATCATCAAACATCAATCAAATTCCCCATAAATCTTAAGCATTAAATGGGTTAATTTTAAAATTGCTAATAAAAAAACACTAAAAAAGAATATAAAAACCGCTTTTTTAATTTAAATGATGACGTTTATTTGGGTTTGAGATTTTTGAAGTTAATCAACTTAAAAGCCAACAATAAAATTAAATGATGATGACGTTGTGGTGCTACAAGTTAAAGCTTAGAGAATAAAAAATAAAATAAAGAATATGAAATCAAATCTGGTTAAAGTTGTATTTTTAATTACTATTATTTTTATTCATACACGCTTCAGCACAGATGAATAGGGTGATTTATATATAGTACTAGCTAACCTCCGGTGCGCTTCGCTACATCCATCCACAAAAATACAATAAAAACACTTGGAAGAAAAGTATGACCAACCTTTAACGCGAAAACGCACGCTATTCTCACGTCAAAAATGTGCCCATCCAACCTGTTCTTTGCTAGACTATACGTATTAACACGATAACAATTTTTCACTTTGCATAGGAGGTATTACGCCCTCCATTCAAATTCAGTCTGTATTTTTTCTACACAATGTATCTTATTAAGGGCGTTACTGATGCAAAATTCCAAGGCTCTACGTATTGCAGTTCTCTAGATACAGGATAATAATTTTTTACTTTTTATGGGGGTACCACGCCCACAATTTCAATTCAGTCTGTGTTTAACTAAACTATGAACATTAATATGGCGGTTATTGATGCAAATTTCCAAGGCGCTACTTAGTGCAGTTCTGTAGATACAGGATAATAATTTTTCACTTTCTATGGGAGGTACCACTACCGCTATTCCAATTCATTCTGTGTTCATCTAAACTTTGTATGTTAATATGGCGGTTATTGGTGCAAATTTCCAAGGCGCTACCTAGTACAGTTCTTTAGATACAGGATAATAATTTTTCACTTTCTATGGAAGGTACCACTCCCGCTATTCCAATTCAGTCTGTGTTCATCTAAACTATGTACGTTAATATGGCGGTTATTGGTGCAAATTTCCAAGGCGCTACCTTGTGCAGTTCTCTAGATACAGGATAATAATTTTTCACTTGCTATGGGAGGTACCACTCCCGCTATTCCAATCCAGTCCATCTTTCTCTAAATTATGTACGTTAATATAGAGGTTACTGGTGCAAAATTTCAAGGTGCTACCTATTACTGTTACTAAGAAACACGATGATAAATATTTACTTTGTATGGGAGATGCCACGCCCACGTCGAATATCAAAAAAATAAGTACCCTATTTTACCATCCGTGTATCTAATAACAAACTGTGAAAATTTCAGAAAAATCGGTTCATTAGTGTAGGCAGGTATAGCTTTCCGACAAAGAAACAAACAAACAAACATACAAACAATCACATTTTGTGCTTTATATATATAGAAGTTAATAATAATGGCGGATCTCTAGGTCTTTGTTTTTATATAGTGTAGTGCCCCACTACAGATCTTTTATAGTTGACTGACGGGATTTCAATCAACATTTAATTTGTAAACAATGGCAAGATCCAAAATATATATTGAAAGTAAGTAAGAGACAAGAGAGAGAGAGAGAGATAGTCTTATAAAAAAACACTAATCTACTTTGGAACAGTATACGTCAGGGCCATCAGGGTAAGTGGCCATCAGGGTGTTTGGTTGCTGATTTACTAACTCTAAATACCCGTCGATCTCCAGTTTAGTATAGAGTTACCAGCGTATAGGGAGGTCTGTAGGGTGCTTAGACACAATTTTTGTATTACTTTTGAATATTTAAAAATTCTAATTTTGTTAAAAACAAAAAAGAACCAAAAGAATGTTACGTCGAGGGACAAGGAAATTTTGCAAAAGGCCAAGAAGTTCGATTTTGAATGGTTTCTATTAGCTAATGGAAGATTCCTGTCGCCATGCGAAAGAATATCTTGCAAAAGGAGGACCGGTTAATCTTCAAAGATTCTCCTGAGGCAAGAGCCTCTTAGCGGAAGGAATAGAAACTTTCTCTGATACTATTTTGTAGAAGCCGTAGTAGGATGAAATTCGCTCAGTACCTGAAAAATTAGTGTTAATCTATATATATAATAAAACAGTAACTCATTTCCTGTCTGTCTTTCCGTGTGGGATCGCATGACGTAAAAACTACTGGATGGATTGTACCAATATTTTGTTAGTGTTTAGTATCCAGATACTTGTTTCCGCAAAAAATATCTTATTCCCAAAAGAAAGTGGAGAAAAAGCAGTGAAACTACATGGATTTTCTTACCGATGCCTTAAAGTATGCAGTACCCTTAGTACTGCATACTTTAAGCCATCTTTTATTTTTAAAAGCGGGATATTTTAAACACGGTTTCGCAACAGATGGCGCTGTTTTAAAATAATGACAAAATATGAGTTACTTACTGCCAAATAGCCAATTGAATAAAATTTGTATTTGATTTGTATTTTTACTTTTTGGCATTATATTGTTATTAAAATATGTTACAGTCCTTTTGCAGAATTTTATATAAATTTAGGAATAGGAATGGGTACCTTTATTAAAAATTCATAATCGGTAACACTGTTTATATTAAAATACACCACTACTCCTGATCGAGCGAAAAATATTAGTTTTCGGAAATGGTTTAAAAAACGAAAATGGCCAGTCGCTTATCAAATTACTGTCCGTATTGGCTGTCCATTATCATACACAGTCACTCTTTTAGTGAATCTCAAGGGAATAAATTTTATGGAATAATTTTTTTATTCCCATGGAAAAGGGAAAAATTTCGAGGGAAAAAAGATTCACGTTAGGGGTGAATGTGTTAAATAAAAGTTTTCTAAACTAAAAATTTTTATTCATCTTCTTTTCAAAACATTTCGCAGTATATTGAAGGTAAATTTGCTGAAAAGTATTTAAGATAAGCCACATTCCAGGATAAAAGGGGGAGCAGTTCCAATTAGCTATAAGTGTGGAATAAGTGTCTCACATAGTACTAACGAAAACGTGCTGCAAAAACTTGTACGATCCTAGCGATATCAATTTGCTAATAAACACATTTCTTTTCCTAAGGAGTTTCAGAATGACATAATTTCTTGTGGCGAATCGAAGCTGACGCTTTACTATCTTCATCGTCCTTAAAAATGTTGGTACAAGTATCAGACGCCATTAGAAAATAAAAATAAATTTGACCCACCACAGCGAAGTTTAGAAAAATGTGTGTTATGATATGGGATGGTATAGCAAACAATAAAGCCAGATCAGGTTTTTAGATGACATAATCACTAAGGGACTAATATAGATACCTATTTTGAAGAATGAATCAAGTGTCAGTGTTTGAAAATTATATTCCATTGACGCGGAAAAAATGAAAAAGATGACATATAAATTGTATGAATATAATCAATCAAACAGCAAATCTTATCCCTTATTAGGACAGGATTGATATATGTTAGTGATTAAGCACTAAGTCGAGAGTTGAACGACATTCAAAATTTGTAGGTCTTCCTAAAGTAAAATGTTGTAAAAAGGTTTCAAAAACTAAAGTAGATACAAATAATAATAATTTATAAATTATATACGAAAATATTCCAAGGATATGATATCCTAATTCACTCATTTTCTAGATTTTTAAAACCAGTAATTGAGGTTTAAATACGACACACACCAGTAGCAAAATAATATATTTTAGGTAATTTATTAGGTAAATATTTAAAAGCGATAAAATATTGAAAATATTTATTTGACAGTACAAAACCCGAACTATTTTTTCCGATTAAAAAATTTCTATTAAAGTTAAGTCAGTTAATCTATATACATATAATAAAACAGTAACTCATTTCCTGTCTGACTGTCTTCCTGTCTGTGTTCGCATCACATAAAAACAACTGGATGGCTTTTAACAAAATTTTTTGAGGTGGCACTTTGATAAAATTTTCGATAAAATTTTTACAAAAAAATTATAATACAAAATTAATTATTTAGGCTTAAGTTCTTAATTATAAAGAGATAAAGAAAAATTTACATTATATTTAATAGAAGATAGAGCTTTTTGAAATTGTTTTACACTTGCAAACTCTATTTATTTTTCATATTATACTACCAAGCAAACATTTTTCTTTTATTTTAATTCTCTTAAAATTAAAATTTCTCAGATTCTATTTCTTTGATAAGTTTGTTTAAATAGAAAATTAATAACAATTGAAACTACCGGGTAGATTGATACAAAGAGTACTGATGACGGACGTAGCTGTCTATAAAATGCATTCTGCTTTGCTGGTATCTAATTTTTCTTTATCTCTTTATAATTAAGAACTTAAGCCTAAATAATTAATTTATTAATTCAAATAAAATTCATATAATTCTAATACAATTTAAAAAAAAATTGGAATAAATTTTTACTAAAAATTATAATAAAATTTTTACAAAAAAATTGCAATAAAATGTTTAAATAAATTTTTCGATAAAATAAAAAAAAATTCTATAAAATTTTTAATTTTAATTTCTGTTTTTTTTTTTAATCGAAATTTTTATCGAAAAAATTTTATTGAAAATTAAAAATTTTATGGAATTATTTTTGTAATTTTATCGAAAAATTTTGTAAAAATTTTATTGGAATTTTTTTTTGTAAAAATTTCATTAGATTTTTTTTTGTAAAAATATAGTCGCAATTTTTTTGTAAAAATTTAAAGAAAATTTTTTGTAAAAATTTTAACGAAAATTTCATCAATATTTTTTTTTTTAATTTTATTAATAATTTTTTGTAAAAATTTAATCGAATTTTTTTTTTATAAAAATATTTGAAATTTTTTTTAAAAATTTTATCGAATCGTTTTTGTAAAATCGTACAGGAAATTAAAAATTTTATGGAAAATGTTTGGCTAAAATTTTTTACAAAATGTTTTTTTAATTTTTAAAAAATTTTTTGTAAAAATTTTATCGTAGTTTTGTAAAAATTTTACAGATATTTTTTTGTAAAAGTTAGGCTATCGGCTACCTCTATGTTTAATACTTTCTACAAGGACCTTTAATACAAATCAAAGCAGAAAAACCTACCAACCTAAAAAACAAATTCGCCCCTGACATAAAAACTACTTTAGTATACTTTAGTATACTGATTCCATTTTAAGATACTTTTTTCCTTCAAAATAGCTAAAGTGAAACTAGAGAAAACAATTTGAGAAAGTACCCAATTTCACCGATTTAATGGTACTTGACAAACTTGGCAGCACCTTTTATTTTTGTAAACATGTAATTTTAGACACTATTTACAGAACTCTATAATAATTTTAAAATTTTATATAAATTTTATAATTCTTTAATAAACTTATGTTCCTTAATAGTTACTCAGGGATGGGTGCCTCTAACTATATAAAATAAATACATAAACCATAACTGAAGCAATATAAAAGTAAGACTTAAAATTTGGTGTTGATTACTTATTAAAGCAAAATCGAACAAAATATTTTCAGCAAGCTGACGAAGGCGCTGGCGGGCACTGCTAGTGTATAAATATTTTTTCTATCTATGTACATATAAGTATGTATATGTTTTCCTATATTATAAATAAATAATAAGTTGGGTATAAAATTTTGTACCGAACCAGTATAAGCAATTTCTTAACATATACCTACTAAAATGAAATTATTATAAACACACACCCCTTCAGAGAGAATCTCTTTCACACTATCGCACAAAATCTCACACACATTGTAAAACATGAAAATATTATTTTCACAAATTATTAAAATAAACAACACGCATGTTATTAAAAATTTAACACATTTTATAGAAATAATAAAAACAACAAATAAACATAAATAAATTTTAATGAATATTGACATAATAATAATTACATTTAATTATATTTGCATTTTTTTTTATCAATTTTTTACTAGTTTTTTTCTGTTTCTGTTTTTTGTTTCATACTCTAGTGGACATTTCAAATGACATTTTATTTTTATGTACGAACACGTTTTAATATAAAAAAAAAAATTTTTATATTTTTTCATATTTTATTTTTAATCATTACTACACTTTCAATCAGATAATTAGAATCACTTAAATTTCTGTTTTTATTGGGCCATAACTTTTTAAACGTTTTGTCGACTGCTAAAATTTTAGTAGCATCAGAAGGATATTTTCTAGGGATTAAGAAAAATAACAACAATAAAATAAAAGTTCAATGCAAACATTTTTAAAAGGTGGTCCAATATTGGGATACATCTCTATCGACGCCTAATCTAGAAAAGTCACATAAAAGAGAAATTGTCACAAATGAAGTTTACAATCAGTGCTAATAAATTTAATTTTATAAATCTATTTTAAGCTTAGATTGTAAGCTTTTATTATACAATTCGATGCTTATGGTATTCAATTATGTCCAAAAATAGAATTTTACGAATGAATACAATCGCCCCCTGGTATATTAAAACTTGAATATTCACAAAAAATGTCATCAGCAGAAATAGTGAATGTTGCGTTCAATATACTATACGCAAAGAAAAAACATGGTTGAGGTAACCATAATCTAAGAGCAACATATTAAATTTGAATTATATCGTTGTAGTGATATAATTAACATAATAATTATTAATAACACTAGAGAACAGTTTTTTGACCAAACGCATTTGACACCTAATCTATATGTAAAATTGTCCGCTGAATCCAAATATGAAGTCAGAATGGTCAAAAGTAGAACAGTTTTCGAGATATTGCAAAATAACCGTTTTTTGTGTTTTTAAAAAAGATGAAGGCACTTAAAATAAAATATTTTCAAAAATGTCCGTCGGTTCGGACATTTCTTTCTTTCCGATGAAAGACAATAAAATTACTAAAATAACCATCGGTTGTTTGTTAAGATCGGTCATGAAATGACAGAGTAATGGTGGAAAAAACTTCAGATTCATGAAAAATTTGTTAATTTTTAGCAATTTCGCCCTTTTCAATCATTTTTTTTTAAACCAAACAATTAAAAATTTGTATGTATTTTTACATAGCGTATTAGTATATTTAAGTGGAAATATTTTGCGTCCAACATGATCCAGATTGGTGCAGAAGTGACAAAGCTACAGAAGATTAAGTGAATTTAGCCACTTTTCGCTATTTTTAAATCAAGTGCCCAAAGGAAAAACAAACATTTTAAATATTAAAAAATCGTAATTTTGCGAAAAAAAAAATTAAGAAAGCGTGAAATTTGATAACAAGAACGAAATGCGTAAGGCAAAACGGGCATTTATTTGCAAGAACAATCCAAACAAGTTTTGCTATGCTTGTGGAGTGTACAGTTTTGCACAGCCGTCAAATTTTTCAAACCAATGGCAAAAAGCATTTCGGATGTATTTCAAAGTCAATACGGAAAACATATTGAAATCTTGGACCCCGAATACTTTGTGTAATTCATGCAAAACTCGTTTAACTATGTGGATGTCGGGTGCAGAGTGAGTATGCGTTTTTTAATTTTGTTCTTAGAAAATATGTCTTCAGAATCTTAAGCTAATTTACTATACTGTAGTCGGTATTTGCCATTTGATGTTCCCGCCATTTGGCATGAACCCAAAAACCACGAAATCGACTGTTATTTTTGCTTAGCCAATGTAAAGCAAAATGGACGTCATAAGTCTGTTGAATATGCAGATGTTAACTCCTTTATAAAACCAATTCCTCATATGCCTGAAGCTCAATATCCCCTTTGTCCAAAGCGGAAGCATGACTCCGATTCATATGATTCAAGTGACGACAGTGATTTAAATGAAAATAAAGAAACAGTAATGCCCCTCACACAAGCTGAACTCAATGACTGGGTTAGAGATTTGGAGTTACCGAAGAAAAAGGCAGAGTTGTTAGCATCAAGAATGAAAGAACGTGGCTTTGTGACACCTGACGTGAGAATTTCGCATTACAGGAGCCGACATGAAAGTTTTTCTAGTTACTTTTCGAAAAAAGATGGTATTTGCTATTGCCATGATATTAATGGCTTGTTCAGTCAATTCGGGGAGACACACAATCCAGACGATTGGCGGTTATTTATTGACAGCAGCAAGTTAAGCTTAAAAGCTGTTCTGTTACACAAAGGTAATAAAAAGCCTTCAGTTCCAGTGGCACATGCTGTAAAGGTAAAAGAATCGTATGAGTCCATATCTCAAATGCTCGATCTTGTAAATTATGAAGTCCATAACTGGAAAATCTGTGCCGATTTAAAAGTTGTTGCCATGGTGACTGGTTTGCAACAAGGGTACACAAAATATTGTTGTTTTTTGTGCAAATGGGATAGCCGAGCGCATCGGGAACACTATTCCCGAAAAGATTGGCCGGATAGAACAAATTTTACGCTTGGTCAAGACAATGTCAAATATAAAGCTCTCGTGAAAAAGGAAAACATTATTTTGCCACCGTTACATATAAAACTTGGCTTAATCAAAAATTTTGTAAAATCTTTGGTAAAAAGAGGAAACAGTGTCGCATTTAAATACCTGAAAACCGTTTTTCCCAACTTGTCAGATGCCAAAATTAAAGAAGGGATTTTTGTGGGACCACAAATTACAAAGCTACTCAAGGATTCAAAATTTGATTCGATTTTGTCTGAAGATGCGTTAAAGGCATGGAGATCATTTAGTTTGGCTGTATCAGGCTTTTTGGGCAATTTCAGGGATCCAAACTATGAAGACATCATTCGTGATTTGCTAAAAAACTATGAGAAAATTGGTACGGTTTTTAAATCGTTTTTTCATTGAAGAATTTTACTTAACACTCATTTTTATATCTTATTTAAAAAGGAGTTAATATGTCTTTAAAAATACACCTTCTGCATTCGCACTTAAATTTCTTCCCAAATAACCTCGGCGATGAAAGTGACGAACATGGTGAGCGTTTTCACCAACAAATACAAGAAATGGAACGTCGGTACCAAGGGGTGTATGATGAGGTGATGCTGGGCGACTATTGTTGGTTCCTTGTGCGAGAGGCAGAAAATAATTACAAAAGGCAAAGCAATTCAACAGTTCTAAGTCATTTTTAATATTTATTATTAATAATGCAATTTATACCTACATGCATTTTTTTAATTTTATAAAAATCTAAAAATGGGATAATTCAATTAATCTTCTATAACTCTGTGATTTTTGCACCGATCTGATTCTTATTGGACCCGTAATATTTGTATTGAAATAAATTAATCTCGTAAGTGATGAAACTAAAGAAAAAGTTATTGTTTGGTTTAAAAAAAAGAAGTTGAAAACAGCAAAATTTCAAAAAATCATTAAAATTTTCGTGAAGTTCAAGCTTTGGTCAACTGTAAAACTCTAAATTCTTAATCAATTTTTGCAAGCGTTCCGTGATTGTTTTGATAATTTTATTGTCTTTCAACGGCAAAAAAGACTTTCAAAATCCGCCAAGCTGTTTTGAAGGTACGTTCACTATAGTGACATAACCTTTTTAGAAAACGCAAAAAACGGTTATTACGCAATATCTCGAAAACTGTTCTACTTTTGACCATTTTGATTTCATATTCGGATTCAGTGAGCAATTTTACATACAGATCAAGTGTCAGATTCATTTGGTCACGACTTTGTTGAAATTTTGTGAAGTAGTGTAATTGATATTATTAACATAATAATTATTGTTATGTTAGAACCATATTACTGTCTTACTTATGCCAGTTTTACACTATTATGCTGAGTGTTAAGACTTGTCAAATACATAAATCCAATGAAAAAGTGTGATAGTGTTGTCAAAATGTGAAATAATACAGAAAGAAATTTAACATCCCATAATACCAAACCATTTGTAGAAAATTTTCTAAACGATAACATTTATCATTTTATCAGGGTTGTGTTTTTTTTAAGCAAAGAATCAAGCTGAGTGAGTCGCAGCCGATAGTTCGCCGCCGCCGATGATATTTTATCTTTATTCTGCACCTGCCTTAAATTGCCATCAGTCTTATCGCCTACATATGTACTTTGGTTTTGCCATGCCTAGAATTGTTGTTTTACAGAAAAATTTCGATTAAATTTTTACAGAAAAATTTCGATTAAATTTTTACAGAAAAATTTCGATTAAATTTTTACAGCAAAATTTCGATTAAATTTTTACAGACAAATTTTTTACAGAAAAATTTCGATTAAAATTTTACAGAAAAATTTCGATTAAAATTTTACAGAAAAATTTCGATTAAAATTTTACAGAAAAATTTCGATTAAAATTTTACAGAAAAATTTCGATTAAAATTTTACAGAAAAATTTCGATTAAAATTTTACAGAAAAATTTCGATTAAAATTTTACAGAAAAATTTCGATTAAAATTTTACAGAAAAATTTCGATTAAAATTTTACAGAAAAATTTCGATTAAAATTTTACAGAAAAATTTCGATTAAAATTTTACAGAAAAATTTCGATTAAATTTTTACAGAAAAATTTCGATTAAATTTTTACAGAAAAATTTCGATTAAATTTTTACAGAAAAATTTCGATTAAATTTTTACAGAAAAATTTCGATTAAATTTTTACAGAAAAATTTCGATTAAATTTTTACAGAAAAATTTCGATTAAATTTTTACAGAAAAATTTCGATTAAATTTTTACAGAAAAATGTCGATTAAATTTTTACAGAAAAATGTCGATTTAATGTTACAGAAAAATTTCGATAAAATTTTTATAGAAAAAATTCGATAAAATTTTTATAGAAAAAATTCGATAAAATTTTTGTATTGAAAAATTTCGATAAAATTTTTACAGAAAAATTTCGATAAAAGTTTTACAGAAAAATATCGATTAAATTTTTACAGAAAAATTTCTATTACATTTTTACAGAAAAATTTCGATTAAATTTTTACAGAAAAATTTCGATTAAATTTTTACAGAAAAATTTCGATTAAATTTTTTATCTATAGAAAAATTTCGATAAAATTTTTATATATAGAAAAATTTTGATAAAATTTTTATATAGAAAAATTTCGATAAAATTTTTATCTATAGAAAAATTGCGATAAAATTTTTATCTATAGAAAAATTTCGATAAAATTTTTATCTATAGAAAAATTTCGATAAAATTTTTATCTATAGAAAAATTTCGATAAAATTTTTATCTATAGAAAAATTTCGATAAAATTTTTATCTATAGAAAAATTTCGATTAAATTTTTATCTATAGAAAAATTGCGATAAAATTTTTATCTATAGAAAAATTTCGATAAAATTTTTATCTATAGAAAAATTTCGATAAAATTTTTATCTATAGAAAAGTTTCGATAAAATTTGTATCTATAGAAAAATTTCGATAAAATTTGTATCTATAGAAAAATTTCGATAAAATTTTTATCTAAAGAAAAATTTCGATAAAATTTTTATCTATAGAAAAATTCGATAAAATTTTTATGTATAGAAAAATTTCGATAAAATTTTTATGTATAGAAAAATTTCGATAAAATTTTTATCTATAGAAAAATTTCGATAAAATTTTTATCTATAGAAAAATTTCGATAAAATTTTTATCTATAGAAAAATTTCGATAAAATTTTTATCTATAGAAAAATTTTGATCAAATTTTTATCTATAGAAAAATTTTGATCAAATTTTTATCTATAGAAAAATTTTGATAAAATTTTTATCTATAGAAAAATTTCGATAAAATTTTTATCTATAGGACAATATCGATAAAAATTTTATCTATAGAAAAATTTCGATAAAATTTTTATCTATAGAAAAATTTCGATAAAATTTTAATCTATAGAAAAATTTCGATAAAATTTTTATCTATAGAAAAATTTCGATAAAATTTTTATCTATAGAAAAATTTCGATAAAATTTTTATCTATAGAAAAATTTCGATTAAATTTTTAAATGTTTCTATATAAATTTCGATTAAATTTTTTTATAAAAAAAATTTTTTTCTATATAAAAATTTCGATTAAATTTTTATAGAAAAAAATAGCTTATCTCCAAGAGATAAATAGAGCAAAAGGAGAGAAAGTGCGAAATTTAAATGATTTAATAGTACTGCATACTTTGGCAGCATATTTTATTTTTGTCCGCGGGAAATTTTAAACACCATTTTCTATTGATTGATTATAGATTGCTTTCTTTTAAATTTTTATTTTAGATTTCCTTTTGTGCTCTTCCACTTTATACGGGTAAAAAAAAGTGTTGTTAACCATCTAAAAACCAATAGTAAGGATCGTATTTATGGTGCCTTTACTGTAAAATGAATCATTGTGCAATGCCCAATTGCACAATGGGTATTGCACATTGTCAAATGCTTGCTCTTCAAATATTCTACACAAAAAAATGGTTGAAAAATTTGTATATTTAATCTAGAAAATGGCTACGGATATAACCGTTTAAGCGTTAAATTCCATATTTTTAAAAACTAAACATGATGGAAAGTGACTGTAAGATTGGTAAGACTATTCATATCAACAAACTTCTTTTATAAGGTCTTCGTTATTATATCATATTTTTTCAAATTTAATTGATTAATAACTAGATAATAAAACAAATTAATTTTAAAAATGTCCATGTGTCTAATATTAAAGTATACATATTAATTGAAAGTTATAATTTGTTTTTAAATATAATTAATTTTTATTTTTAAGCATTTTTCTTGGTATTTTTTTCTCTCAATTTTTAAAATATCCAACAACTTACCAAACTTGTCAGCACATAAAATATCCAGTATTGAAAAAAATTTAATTCAAAATAAGTAAGATTCAACTGTTGAAGTCAACAAAAGTTGAATGAATCAATAGATGAATGATGATCGGTTGGAATGGGTTGAAATAAATAAGTATTTAAGTTTAATCCAGTATTTGTCAAATTTTATGGTGTAGTTTGCCACATTCAAGTTTTTTTTTTTTAATTTTTATTTTTTTTCACATTATATTTCCTCTAGCCTTGTTGTTGTTGTTCTGACCAAGTTGTTAAAATTGTTGTCAATTTGTCAAATATTATTAACGATGTTAATATTTGTTTTTTAATAAATTTTGTATAAATTTAAACTTTGTATTTTTATTATTATATATATATTTTTTTTTTTGCTTTTAGTTGTAAATTAGTTATAAAACTGCCACATACTTTGTTGTACTTTTTGGTTGGTTATTTTGCTAAAAATAAATATAAAAATAAAAGTGTTTTAATATAAATTTAATAATATTCTAAATATTTAATGAAATTTGTGTAGTTTTTTATATTGAATAATAAAATTGTATTAAAATTTGGTTTAAAACGCTAAATTGTATTTAAATTTTTGGCTTTTGGTAAAAAAAAAATATTAAACTGTTTCATTGAGTTAGACATGTTTTTTTAATTTAAACTAAATTTTCAATTTTAGACATTTTTTTGTTATTTTAAGTTTATTTAAATATTATTTGGGTGAATGCATTTAATATAATTACAAATTTATATGCAGAGTTTGCAGCAACAAAAAGTTAACTCTATTTTAAGGTGACAAATAATTGGACGAAGACAAAGGCGGTTTTAAAACATTCATCATTTTTGTACAGTTTCTTTTTTTTTAATTTTCCAAAAATTATAAAAATTGGAGTTAACACTTTATTGATGCAAACCCTTTATATATTAAAAATTATTTGCCTTAAATGTACAGGTTAGCTTTGATACTAAAATTTTTTTAGATCTATTTAAAAGACCAGCTATATAGCACATGCCAATAAAAAATGGGTCATAAATTCCAACAGTTCTATCTCCCTTTCCCGACTTTTCCGCCAGTTTCAAAACAAAATTTATGATATATTATAAAAAATTATATAAACGGATTTTTAAATGATCCGATTTTTCTTTATCTATAAATTAGTACCAACGCTAGGTTGGCATTAGACATTGTCAAGGTCAAGATCTAGTGGAATAACCATGCTGTTATATCTTCCCAATTTATAGATGGGTACTTTTATTTTTTTACACTTAGTATTACTGACACAGTAATAAAAAGTGATGGCTCCAAAGATAGGGCTATATGGCTTAAATAATATCACCTACTGGGACACCCTTTAATGTACAATTTTAAATTAAACACTTATTATAAAGGACTTTATTATAAAGAACATATTCTTTGTAAATTTCAACTGTCTGTGTATAACGGTTCAAAAGTTTGGCCATATGCATCAATATACATCAACTACTGAGACACCCTTTAATTTGTAATTTTAAATATTTTTACGTGATATTATACCGGGCATAGTAGTGGAGATTCTGTCTAATTTTCAAGTATTTGTCTATGACGGTTCAAAAGATATTGCCAGATAGGTCCAATTACATCAAATATGGGGACACCCTTTAATTTCCAAATTTAAATTTTATACTTGCTGTTGAAATTTACAAAGAACCTGTATATCTAAGTCCGCTATGACTTAGATATACAGGTTCTTTGTAAATTTTAACCGCCTCTCTGTTAGTTACGATTCAAAAGTTTTGCCATATACATCAAATTACATCAACTATTGACAGACCTTTTAATTTCTAATTCTTAATATTTAATTTTTAATTATAAATATTGGACATTCTGTCCGATTTTCAAGTGATTGTCTTTAATGGTTCAAAGATAGGGCCATATAGGTTAATTGATGGGGACACCCTTTAATTTTTAAGTTCACTTTTTTATTGCTTTCTTATTGGCAGCTATAGTGATACGCAGGTTTGTTAAATTTTAAAATGGTTCCCTTTACGGTTTATACTACACGTAAAAAACATGTATGTTGTATGGGAACACCCTTTAATTTTTAAAATTCTATACCAATCTGGGACCAATCTGAAAAAAATTGTTAAAATCGGTTCAAAAATTACTGAGTTCGGCACAAACATAAAAAAGCCACATTCAGACGAATTGATAACCTCCTTTTTTTTGAAGTCGGTTAAAGAGTTTAATATTTAAATTGTAAAGTAAATTTTAAACAAAATATATGATCGAGGTAACCAAATGTGGGGGCTTTCTCACAAAACCCCCTTTACCCTAGGCCATCGCTTTTTACAAATTAGCTTTGCCGCCGTGAAGTCTTAGTAAGACATATACGTGGTCCAAGAGTTACCGAAATATTTCGAAAATAAAAAGTTTTTAAACCACTGTGCTGCGTTTACTAGCTATCGACAACAAACTAAACCGTGCGACTTATATAGTAACTAATAGCCAATTCTATAAATTTATAAACTTTGTAGATTTCAATTTAAGCAGTCTACAGCTTTTAGGCAGGGAGGGATTTTACATAAATTTTGTTTCCAAATTGACCATTTTTGGATAGGACTGGAGGGAGATCCGTAACAACTGATGATCCAATTTTTCTTTTATTCGTATTTACTATAGGATGTCTTTAAAATAAATCAAAATATTATTTACTAGTTTAGTTAAGAGTCAGATAGATAACCCAGACATTGTTTGAAAATATTTTCAAGGACTCCCCCCAGGGGTACAAATTGTCATTGTCGGTACATTCTAAAGCTTTGATGCAGGGTTTCCTTGAACCTGTATCTGCGTGAACAGGTCTGTGTATGTACGCCCTTTGACGCCCGACCAGTGTCCAAACTGAAGACTGATACCACGGGAGCCGGTAGTGAAACAGAGAGCCGCCTCGTTATTTGTGAGGTTCCTTCGGGGTTAACGTAGTGGCTGTGGGTAGAACCAAGGTTTGCAGAGATGGTGCAAGGTTGGTCAAGTTGGCTGTTGCACTCTCAACAGAAGGCACCAGTGAATGTCAAGAGTTTGGTTGTCTCTTATATCCCTATTCAAGGAGTTTGAACATTGATTCAGGCTTTCCATGTTCTATAAATTGCTACTTATTATACAATATCCGTATTGCGCAATAAGGGTACCAATCTACGCCTAAATTTAACTCAGTAGCAAGACTACCATCAGGTTATAGAATCACAGTAGGTACTGAATTTAAAGACTATTTAAAATTAAAGAATTTAAAGACTTGAATTATAAATAAACTTTTTGTGATGTTTCGCAAAAAATTTAAATGCTCGAGGTACCCAATTTTAAGGGCCCCTTCTCTCTAGAGAGTCGTCAGCAACTCACAAGACACCATTTGCTTTGCCTCTATGAAATTTTATTAAGATATCTTTACTGCTTTATAAGCTACCAAATTATTTCCAAAATAAAAAGTTTTTAAACTACTGTGATGATTTGAATAAAATTTCTCGTATTCTATTACCGGAGTTTGGCTCTTTAAACACTACCCAAAGTAGTTAGTAAGCGATCTATAAAATACAATTTTTCTCTTATTCCTTTAAGAATGAATCACCTAATTTTGAACTCAAGCCTATTTAACAATTCATTTATATGAGAATAGGTCGAAAAGGAACTCATTTAGTAGTGGTCTGCTTCGTTATTCCCCCTACATTAATAATATATGAGAATAAGTATAACTTGTTTAATTTTAACTTGAAAAAATATCTGCTGGACCTGAACATAATTGCCCTATTCACAAGCCCCCTAGTACATGCTAAGTGCTAACAAAATACAACGGTGCTAGCTGTGTTGTTGGTAATTTTCATGCAAACATGCGATACAACACTTAGTACTTTTTTTCATATGTTTTTAAAACGTTGTATTTGTTTCTGTGCTATTAATAGTATGTAATATATGTATGTAGTATGTATGTAGAATTTATTTGTATACTAGCTGTGTCCGCCAATATTTTGCTCGGTTTTGCTTTGAAAGTATTGCACACCAATTGAAAGACTCTTTCTTTATAGTGCTTCAGTTATGGTTTATGTATTCGATTTAATATAAAAGTACCCATCCCTAGATAAAATTCTATAATTTATAAAATTCGAAAAATTATTGTAAACCTCTTTAAATGGTGTTTAAAATATTTTAATAACAATGTAATTCCAAAAAGTAAAAAAGCAAATTATAATCAACTGGCACCATCTATTGCGTAATAATTTCTTAAATATCCCACTTTCAAAAATAAAAAGGTGTGTGGTGAAAATGTAACTGTGTTGAAAATAACTGTGTTAAAATTATCTCAGTTTTAAACCGAAAATTTCAGCACCTTTAAACCGGAAATTCCGTTTTTCACTGCTTTTATTCCACTTTCTCTTGGAAATAAAATATTTTTGCGGAAAAATAGTATGCTATATTAGGATCAGGATACAAAGGTACCTCCCCACAAAATTTTGTTAAAATCCATCAAGTAGTTTTTATGTGATGCAAACACAAACAATGAAGGACACGCAGACAGACCGAGAAATGAGCTACTATTTTATTATATGTATAGATAAGAAAATTATCTATTTCTCTTTTTTAATTTAAATTTTTTCATGCAGGTGGGATTTTGTTTTGCCTCGTTTGTATAAAAATATATTTTATACGGTTTTTATTTATTTATGCATTTTTTCAATTATGTACACTTTTTATTTTAGGTTTATTTTTATATTTACATTTCACAATTATTTTTTTCACTCTTTAATACGAGTAACTAATTTTTATTTATTTTTTTTATATATAAATTTAAATAGTTATTTTTCTACATTTATTTGTTTTTTTAAGGCTAAAATTTAATTATGATTTATAGTTTTTAAATGCAAAATATTTTAAAATAATTAAATTATAAAAGATTTTTTAACGTTTCACTATAACGAGTGGTCCAAATAAAAATATCTTTTTAAAAAATAAATATAACAAAATAAACTGAACTTTATTTCTTTTGATATATTATGACTTTGTTAGAAATAACAAATAATTCCCATTTATATGGAACAAAATTTTATTTACAAGACTGCCGCGGCTGGCTTGGCCGTAGCATAGTCTATTAGACTAATTTTTCAGAGAGAGAGAGAAACTGCTCGCCACTAGAACAATTCTAAAGCGGTCAAATCCTCGCTCCGACACTGCTAAGATAGCTGATAATACGATTACCCAACTTAGTACACAAGAGATCGTGTACTTGTTGAGCTGTGTGATATGGTGGATAATCCTGCTGAATTCAAAAAATATCCAAGTTCAAAACTTCCATTTCAGACCATAGAAAGTAAAGTCTACGATTTTAAACCATAGAAAGTCTGCCATTTGTAGCGCCTGCTGTTGACTTGGTGTTTTCAACACCATTTTACAACAAAAAAAAAAAAGGGAGAATGATGTCACCACTTCAAAAACCTTACTGATACAGAACTAAAAATTTACCTGGAATCGAACTTAGATCAAAATAAATATTCTTTGTTGGAATACACAGAAAAAAAATATTTTCACCAATTAAAGCTTCAATTTCAGCTATCATGGCAGTCGGTTATCATGACACGATAACGGTCGCCATTGCGGTTACGTTCGCACCGGCATCATTTTTAAAGAAATATGGACCTATGATTCCACCGGCCAACAAACCACACCAAACCATTAGTTTTTCTGGATGAATCTCTTCATGCTGTTCTTCGTCCCAAATGCGGCAATTTTGTTTGTTTACATACCCATTGAACCAGAAATGGGCGTCATCGCTAAAAAAAAAAATTTGCCTCGAAAACGTCGGATCTTCTTGGAACTTTTCAAGAGCGAAGCGATTCAGGCTTAACTCTTTCCATTATAAATGCCAAACAATACTAAACAAAAATAACATGAAAGCATGACACGACACGTGATCTGTCAAATAAATATTTTCTTTTCAAGAATTTCAAATGTATAAGGTAAAACTAAAGCGGTCAAACTAATACACTAATATATTCAAGCTAGCGAAAGCTTTTAATTTAAAAAATATTATGGAAAATACATAACCTCAAAGATGTTGCATTGACAAACAATGCAGGCGTACTAAACTCATATTGTTAGGGCTGTATTTTATCTACCTACAGATAATTCTAAAAAATGTACTAAAGTTCAAAAAGGTAGAACTTCTCTATTATTTAATATACAACGAACACTGTATTTTTTTAAAAAAATAATTTCCTCAACAAACATAATAACACTTGAATAAGTTTATAATTGTTATGTTGAAAAATTCCTTGACACCTTTTTGCGATTCTAAACAAAACGCAAAAAATGCACATAAAAAACATGACCTTTAATCTTCAATTGTGCTTTATGCAGAAAAGTGTAATTTTTCTGTAATTTTAAACTTTTTCGAAATACAAAATTCCAATTTATTATGCAATTTTATGGCAGTTTTAAACCAAAAAAGGTTATGAAAAACAAATAAACTGAACAATATTGAGGTGCTGAACATGAATACAAACAGCTACATACAATTGTACATAGTTTTTTCAAATTTCAATTTTTGTTTACATTTTTTTATTCATTATTTATTTAATTAAATGTTCTTTCAACTTTTGACACTATAGCCGAAATAAACTGCTAACAAAGAGAAAAACGAATAAAAAGAATATTAGCATTTTATTAATACAAAAAAAAAATTGGCTGACTTAACAAAGCAATGAATGAATGTCGGCATGAAAAATGGATGTATAAAGATACAAATACGAGGGCGGTTATATGAAAAATTCTTAACTCCTAAATAAAAATATTTGACTTATAAAAAAATTTAAAAACAAAAATTATGTCCGAATTACGCAAATTAGAGGTAACCTAGGACAGGACAATATTCTATTAAAATTATTTTAATTAGATATTATCCTATCCCATTTAGCATTCAGTACATTTTGTGAATTTTTTTGATAAATACTGGAGTAACCACCCTGTAGGTAAAGTACTGCAAAACTCCTCCTTGACCCTTGTAGTACATTATTTAAGCTATGAAGAACTCCCTCTAAAATATACTTCCTTAACTTTAAAAGAGCTTTTATATTCATTACGCTGATAGCTTTTTCATCATTGTATTACAGTCGCTCATTTTATTTGGTTCAAAATATCGTTTTAATAATCGCGGCAAAAAGTAAAGATTTTTCAAACTTAAAAGCTGGAATATGTTGACAATATTGCTATTTAAACGTCAAATTTCAAAGTAGTTATGAACGCCCTTCGTATATCAAAAAATTATACAGTATTTGAAAAAAGTATGTAAAAGAGAAGAAAAATTGCATCTAAAAAATTTAACCAGAATATTATTAATAATAAATTTGAAGAATAATTCTTGCAAAAAAAAAACGACTAAAAACGACTGCATCAATCTAAACTAAGAATTTAATAAAAAGTAATCTGTAAGAAATAGTACTCAAATCAAATACTTTTATACTTATTGCTCTAACGCACACAGTTTTATAAGTACGTTCTGTACAGTCAAATGTCTATCCATAACGGTTAAGCAGATAAAACCATATACGACATATTACGTCAGATATGAGGACCCCTTTATTTTTACACTTATTATTACTTACACAGTAATAAAAAGTAACGGTTCCACAGATATGGCCATATAGGTTAAAAAATATCACCTAGGGGACACCCTTTAATGTACAATTTTAAATTCAACACTTATTTTAAAGGACAGATTCTTTGTTCAAAAGTTTGGCCATATGCTTCAATTTACATCAACTATTGAGATACCCTTTAAAATATTAAATATTAATAAATGTAATTATACGGGACATAGTAGTTGAGATTCTGTCTAATTTTCAAGTGTTTGTCTATAACGGTTTAAAATATAGGGCTAGATAGGTAAAATTATATCAATTATGGGGACACGCTTTAGTTTCAACATTTAAATTATATACTTGATGTTATAAAGGACTTAGATATACAGGTTCTTTGTAATTTTTAACCGTCTCTCTATTACGGTTCAAAAGTTTTGCAATATACACCAAATTACATTAACTATTGGGACACCCTTTAACTTCTAATTATAAATATTTAATTTCTGATTATAAATATTGGACATTTTGTCCAATTTTCAAGTTATTGTCTACAATGGTTCAAATGGTTCATATATTTAAATTGACGTCACATATGGGGACACCCTTTAATTTTTAAGTTTATTTTTTTATTTTATTTTATGTTATTGGCAGCTATAGTAATAAGCAGTTTTTTAAAATTTTAAAAGGGTGCCCTTTACGGTTCATAATACACGTAAAAAACATGTATGTTGTATGGGGACACCCTTTAATTTTCAAAATTCTCAACTTCTTTTAAAATGGGACCAATCTGTAAGCATTTCCTTTCTAAAAAAGAAAAAATTTTAAAAATCGGTTCGGAAATGACTGAGTTCTGCGGGCACAATAATAAAAAAGCAACATTCAGACGAATTGATAACCTTTTTTTTTTTTGAAGTCGGTTAAAAAATATTAATTCTATCTAGAAAAGAGAATACGAACTCGAGCCATAAATAATCATTTGATATATTAAAACTTCCCCAATTTAAATTTAGTTATTGTTCAATTAAAACACCCACCTTGGGGCGTGTTTTTTTAAGGCTTACAACCTTGCATTCAAGGTATATTTATCTAACTAGGTAGTGGCGTCCCTATAACAAATACAACAATACAAGAACAACATGGCATTTTGTTGTTGCTTTGTAGTTCGAAATGTCAAAAAATATAAAAGAAAATTGAGAAGGCATGTATGTGTTTTATGGCTTTCTCACTTCTACACTATAAAATGTATGAACACATACAACTATTGACATGTCGAACTACTAAATTAGCTGGGCGGACGAGACTACCTAGTAAGATAAATATACCTTGCTGGCATTAAAATAATCAGGTATGCGATTTTGAAAATGAATCGATTTAAAACGATTTTGTTGTTTTGTATAAAAATCTGTTTTTACTTATTTTCAATTTTTTATTATTTTTGTCTAAATTCTTAATTATTGTTTGATTTTATCTTCTGTTATCTATTGATTGATTTTTTATCTTCTGGTCTACGTTTGAAATCCAAATGTTAAGAGAAGCTTCCCTAGGATTCAAAAATGAAAACGATCGTTTTAAAATCTATCGTTTTCCATGACATACCCGAATAAAGCATCTTTTATTAAGCGCTTTTCCTATCGTTAAATTTTAAATTTTATATTTTTTTTTTAAAGCGACAATAACACTACCTTTAATTTCCATTGTCCCATCATCACACAGTGCACAATACGTACGCTATGAGTAGCAATTTATACAACATAGAAGCCTGCACCGATATCCTATTTAAAGGTTGGTTGGCTTCGCTGAGTAACACGCAACTGAAATGTAAAATTTTCCAAGAGACCTTATTGGGTTTGAGAGCGTGGTTTGTGGCGTATTCGCATAGACCTGCGACTTAAGAAAATTCCAAAATCAAATCGAAATCCAATTGCACGACCTTCTCATCACTACCACGAGGGATAACCAAACACTTGTGCAAAACGTCCAAAGAGAGTATGAGTTGTAGCACCGATGTGTTGAAACCAAATCAGGCCAAAAGAACTTAGTAATTTTCAATTTATAGCGCTTTTTTGTAACTGGTGATGGCTGCCAGCCCATTAGTGGACACTCATGGATCTTATGTGCATTGATACCTATTCTTGCAGGAATTATACTCATCGTTAAAGAGTTCGACGAAAATTGCCCAATTTTTATTGAACAGTTTTATTATATGGACGTCTATTGTAATACATATATTGATATTTAATAAAATAGACTGAACTAATGACAGCCAGTTCGACAGATGTAGCTTCAACAATATGACTGCTATCAACTGTATTCTGAAGTGTCTACTGACAGACTCTTTATATGTAAGGCAAGCTGACGAAAGGGACCTTGTAATTTTGCCAATTAATCGTAAAATTTACAACAATGGTGTCTTTGGTGACCCCCACTGAAATTTTCCGGCAAACATTTCCGTAGAATATTTTAATCCTTAGATGTCCTTTTTTAAAGGATATTTTTTGATTTTCTCGAAAAAAGGGTCAAATTGATCCATAATGAGACCAGTTAGAGGGTTAAGATCTTCCACAAAAATAATCCTCATACAATTCCACAATACAACTCTGATCATAAGAATTCTCTCAGCCATTAACTTACAGCATTTTTTTCATATAGTATAATGCTCCCTTCGACCCAAAAAATTAAAAATTTGACCCACTGTAAAAAAACTCAGACGTGCTGGACCATAAGTTTGTTCTACAAAAATGATCTACTCAACAAACCCTTTCAGAATTATAACTATTCTGTTCCAAAAATGCTGTTGGACACTGTCATTGTATGACATTAATTTTTAAAGATAATTTCGACAAGTAAGCATCTATTCTGGAAGTCCAATTTTCCAACATTTCTTTCAACCGCCATCGTCTCCACAATGTGGAGTTTCAATTCGTTGAAAGTTGCTGGTTTCTTCTCCTGAAGCAATAACTTCGCTTAGGAGGAAATATTTTCAGGACGGTGTAAAATCATTTTTATTAGAAATTAATATTCAGAAAATAGTGAACCAAAAGTAAGTTTGAAGGGGGCATTTCACCTCTCAGATGTGGTGCTAAAACATTCCCCAACTGAACCACATTTGACGCAATAAATCTCCTCAATTAATGAGCGTCGTTTTGTAGTAAACTATCTATATCTATAAATATAGGGTGTTTTTATAGAGGTATAGAACTTTTAGTTGGCATCACTTTTGAAGATGGCGACCAATTTAACAGCTGTCAAGTGATTTATTCTCAGTTTGGTTTGGCAATTCATCGTGAATAGACTCACTCCTGAACAACGCTTGAAAATAGTGCAATTTGGGCCCAAAACGAGATTACCGTTGTTCCCGATTTTCATAAGCGAATTTTGTTTAGCGATGAAGCGCACTTCTGATTGAATGGCTACGTCAACAAACAAAACTGCCGCATTTAGAGTGAAGGTAATCCTCAAGTGTATGTCGACACACCGTTACATCCAGAAAAACTGACTGGTGGAATCATCGGTCCGTACTTTTTCAAAAACGATGGTGGCCAGAACGTTACAGTCAAAGGTGATCGGTATAGAGCCATGATTACTAACTTTTTCATTCCTGAATTGAATAACCATGATGTCCAGGAGATGTGGTTTCAACAAGACGGCGCAACATGTCACACAGCTCGTGCCACAATAGATTTTTTTAAAGACACGTTTGGTGGCCGCCTAATTTCACTTTTTGGACCTGTGAATTGGAGTCCAAGATTTTGTGATTTAACACCGCTAGACTACTTTCTATGGGGCTATGTAAAGTCATTGGTCTATGAGGATAAGCCACAAACGCTTGACCATTTGGAAGACAACATTCGCCGTGTTATTGCCGATATACGGTCACAAATGTTGGAAAAAGTCATCGAAAATTGGACGTCCAGATTGGACTACATCCGCGCCAGCCGTGGCGGTCATATGCCAGAAATCATATTTAAAATGTAATGCCACAAGATTATCTTTCGGATAAATAAAATTCATGTCAATCGAATAATCCATCGTTGTTTTTTATTGCAATTTAAAGTTCTATACTTCTATAAAAAATACCCTTTATAATAAAACAGTAACTCATTTTCTGTCTGTCTGTCTGTCTGTCTGTCTCTATTTCTGGCTGTGTTCCCATCACGTAAAAACTACTGAATGGATTTTAACAAAATTTTGTGAGGAGGTACCTTAGTATCCCGACTCCAATATAGGATAATTTTTTCAGCAAAAGTACGCCGATTTAAAGGCGTATTACCTTTAGGCATCTTTCATTTTAGAAGGCTGGACATTTAAAACACCTTTTACAGAGCTTTACAATAATTTTTACATTTTTAAAATTTTATATAATTTTTAGAATTTTATCCAGGAATGGGTACCTCAATTCAATACGTATACGAGAAGCACTATAAAAATATGGGTCTTAAAATTTGGTGTAGATTACTTTCAAAGCAAAATCGGACAAAATATTGGCAGGACGCACACAGCGTGTGTGGGCACAGCTCGTTTATGGTAAAGTAACGAATCAAATTTAACCCAAATGATGATAAAGTTAGTAGATGTGTCAAACTTACGACAGTCACAGAATTAAACCTTTAGAAAAAAGCTTCAAAACAGGAAATATAAAGTTTCAATATCTGTATGATTAGTTGTTTAAGATTTATATAAATATAAATTTAGATGGATATAAATTAAAATTTACATGGATTTGCAAGGATATAAATTAAAATTTATATCCTAATTTGATGTAAATCTTCAAAATAATTCTTTTCTTGCTTTAAACATCATCTTTACTTATATTTTGGCAAACACTGTATAAACATGACTGTGCATGTACATACTTAGGTACTTTACATATTTGTATACATACATATGTACATACATATTTATATACGTACATACGTTTAAACTACATCTGTTTATTCGTAAACCGTTATAAATGTTAAGTCGAGCTTTGCATTATTTTTCAGAAGCCGGTTAAGCCTTCTTTTTTGAATTTTGTCGTTGTTATTGCTTTTGTTATTATTACAACACCATACAGTGTTGAATTTATGCGGAACACACCTTAGCGCCAATAACCAGCTAATAAAACGAGAAATAAAAAAAATACACAACAAATTTGCTCTTTTACCTCCACCTCCTTCAAATTAACATCAAAATGTTCGAAAAATAAAAACCAAAACAAAAAATGAAAAATGAAAAGAAAAACATTGAAAAATCGCAACAAATTAATATTTGTTATCGTAACAGCAACAATAATAACAATCATTGCATTTATGACAGTTCCATGATTTTTGGAAACTCCGAAAAAACACCACTTGCAACATCACTGTAACATTTGACAACGGCAAATGCTACTAAAATCACGTTTTTGTTTTCTTTTCCATTTTGTTTGTGTTAAGCCAGTTTTTTTTTTTCTTTTGCAAAAACCGCAAAACATTAAAGTTATACTCCTCTCAAGAGTAAATTGGTATTTCCGTCTTTACTTGTTTTACTTTTTTTTTAAAACGCTAGCGTAATCGTAAAATAATTTCACTTTCTTTTGGTCTTGAAACATTTATGTAAATTAAAAAAATAAAAAAAAAAACAACAAAAAGCAACAACAAAAAGCAACAACATAACAACACACTTTAGATAGGCACAAATACAGCGCACAAAAATAAAGGTGATCTGTGTTCGTCTCTTATATTTCAGAGCATGAAGAAATACTTGCGGACAACTTCAACTGCAATAAATGCATCACAACAACAAAAATCGTTTCAAAACAGAAGTCAAGTTTCTTCTTTCTGATTAAATCTTCTTTCTGATTAAATCGTTCAAGAGTATTTGCACCAGGGATGGAAATTTTACATAAATTGTTTACGAATGAAAGAAAACTACGACTGCGTCTATTATTTTTAGCTTTTTATGAAACCGTGCGCAAAGATAAAAATATAATAATTATTTGCCTTTATGGCATAATATAGGAGAGCCTCGAAAGACCAGTTGTTAGCGCGCTAGCCTATCAGTCTGGAGGATTCAGGTTCAATTCCTGCCAAAGACTCTGGGTGTTTTCTTCAGGCAAGCAAAAAAGCTTCGCAGAGGTAGTTTTGTCTTAAAAAACATACAGGCATTTAAAATTTACACAAAGTACTATAAATATTACACAAAGTATATAGTATAGAAAATAAAACTAAAAATTAAAGGGTGTTCCGATAGTGAGAGGATTTTAAAGTAATGGCCTCATTTTATAGGCAAACTCTTGATATCTTCATAAAAGGTGTATTTTAAAAGGCTATAATAACAATTACTAAAAAAACGGGTGTTCCGATAGTGACGTGAAACAGTGGAAGTGAAAAAATATTATCGTGTACTTAGAGAACTACAATAGGTATAGTCTAGAAACTTTTAAAAAGTAACCTTCAGACTAATGTGTCTAGCAAAATACAGACTAGATTGGGATAGTGGGCGTAGTACCATTCATATAAACTGAAACAGTTGTGTCGTTGGAAAGGCGTGGGTTTTCGAGTTAAAGGTTAGCCATACTTTTCTTCCAAGTCTTTGTTGTATTTTTTGTGGATAGGTGCAGCGAAGCGCACCAAAGATAGCTAGTAACAACAAAAATCTATACATTTAACTGACTTCAAAAAAAGAAGGAGGTTATCAATTCGTCTGAATGTTTCTTTTTTTTATGTTTGTGCCCGCAGAACTCAGTCATTTCCGAACCGATTTTTAAATTTTTTTCTTTATTACAAAAGAAATGCTTATTTAAATATATGAACCATTTGAACCATTGTAGACAATCACTTGAAAATTGGACAGAATGTCCAATATTTATAATCAGAAATTAAATATTTATAATTTAAAGTAAAAGGGTGTCCCAATAGTTGATGTAATTTGATGTATATTGCAAAACTTTTGAACCGTAACAGAGAGACGGTTGAAATTTAAAAAGAACCTGTATATTTAAGTCCTTTATAACATCAAGTATATAATTTAAATTTGGAAACTAAATGGTGTCCCCATAATTGATATAATTTTACCTATCTAGCCCTATCTTTTGAACCGTTATAGACAAACACTTGAAAATTAGACAGAATCTCCACTACTATGTCCCGTATAATAACATTAATAAATATTTAAAATTTTAAAGGGTGTCCCAATAGTTGATGTAAATTGATGCATATGACCAAACTTTTGAGCCGTTTTAGACAGACATTAGAAATTTACAAAGAATATGTCCTTTAAAATAAGTGTTTAATTTACAATTGCACATTAAAGAGTGTCCCCTAGGTGATATTGCTTAAGCTATATGGCCATATCTTTGGAACCGTTATTTTTTATTACTGTGTCAGTAATAATAAGTGTAAAAAAATAAAGGGTGTCCTCATATCTGACGTAATTTGTCGTATATGGCTTTATCTGCTTAACCATTACGGATAGACATTTGAATGTACAGAACATATATTACTATGTCCGCAACAAGTATAAAAGTATTTGATTTGAGTACTATTTCTTACACATTACTTTCTTTTAAATTTTTAGTTCAGAATTGATGCACATATATTTGTTTTGTAGTCGGTTTTTTTTTTGAAGAATTATTAAATAAATCAGTCAACATAAAATGTTCTTATGCAAGATTTTGTAATATTTTGAGCCGAAAATTCTTTCTAAAATCTAAATTTTCCATGCCTGACACATACACACTTTGCCCCTCTACGAATGAAGATGGTTAATTTAGTTTGTCAAGTCATACCTCCCACTGTACGTTTAGTAAACGGATTTTTTAATAAAAACTTTGGAATCTAGTCAATACGAAAATTAAAATTTGAAAAGATATTTTCATGCCAAATATTTATTATGTATGTATGTCGTCATTAAAACGTGATTGCTAGAAAATTTCAGAATTCTAAATCTCACTATCTAAGATTTTCGTGATTTGAATGTATTGACGGTCGTGCAGTTAAAGTGGGCATGTTTCATAATTATTTTTAATAGTAAGTGTCACAAGAACAAATAAATATTTTATAAGGGGTGACCCATTTCGAGGCTCCCTACTTTTTTAAAGAAAAAAAAAACACAGAAAATTCAAATTTCATTCGAATTTATTTATCATTTGAAAGAACATTCTTTGGCATTTATTTTCTGAAGATTATGTCTATCAAATGTTGGCCGTTGCTACGTCGCAGATGATCCATTCGTTGAGTCCAATTTTCGATGATTCGTTCGAGGATTTCGACTGATAACTGGCGAATGCCACGCGTGATGTTTTCCTCCAAGGCCTCTCCATAAACTTTAGACTTTACATATCCCCACATGAAAAAGTCAAACGGTGTGACATCACACGATCTTGGTGGCCAATCAACCGGCCCAAAATGTGAAATTATGTGCTCACCGAAATGTTCTCTCAATAAATTCATTGATTGATGCGATGTGTGGGAAGTGGCGCCGTCTTGCTGAAACCAAATGTCGCCGAGATTACGAGCTTTAATTTCAGGCATCAAATAATCGGTTATCATGGCACGATAACGGTCGCCATTAACGGTTACGTTCGCACCGGCATTATTTTTAAAGAAATATGGATCGATGATTCCACCGGCCCACAAACCACACCAAACCGTTGTTTTTTTTTGTGGATGAAGTGGCAGCTCTTAAATCTCTTCAGGTTGCTCTTTGCCCCAAATGCGGTAATTTTGTTTTTTTACGTACCCATTGAGCCAGAAATGGGCCTCATCGCTAAACAAAATTTGCCTCAAAAACGTCGGATCTTCTTGGAACTTTTCCAAAGCCCATAGAGCGTAGCGATTCAGGCGTAAGTCTTTCCATTATGAAATACCAAACAATACTAAACAAAAATATCATGACAGCATGACACGACTCACACGTGATCTGTCATAAAAAGCCTATTGAAAAAAGTACCTCGAAATGGATCACCCTTTAGTTATAAAAATAATTTAATTTTTTATTATACAAATACATACATAAGTACAAATATATAAGTACAAATGTAAGTAAGTAATACGATCGTTCATATTTTAATTTCTTGGATCATTTCTAACAATATTTTGGACATATTGTTCTACATAATTATTCTCTTAGTACAGCAGCAATACTCACTGCGTAGAAAAGGAAAAATTCATGTAGCTTTAGAGTTTATGGTAGTAGGGTGCTCTAATTACATGCTATTTATCGTAACAAAACTCTCACTTGTAACTTTTAACTTGTGATTTTTTAAGAGCTTGAGAACTTTTTTTTTTAAAAAACGCATAAAATTTGCAAAATCTCATCGGTTCTTTATTTGAAACGTTAGATTGGTCCATGACATTTACTTTTTGAAGATAATTTCATTTAAATGTTGACCGCGGCTGCGTCTTAGGTGGTCCATTCGGAAAGTCCAATTTTGGGCAACTTTTTCGAGCATTTCGGCCGGAATAGCCCGAATTTCTTCGGAAATGTTGTCTTCCAAAGCTGGAATAGTTGCTGGCTTATTTCTGTAGACTTTAGACTTGACGTAGCCCCACAAAAAATAGTCTAAAGGCGTCAAATCGCATGATCTTGGTGGCCAACTTACCGGTCCATTTCTTGAGATGAATTGTTCTCCGAAGTTTTCCCTCAAAATGACCATAGAATCGCGAGCTGTGTGGCATGTAGCGCCATCTTGTTGAAACCACATGTCAACCAAGTTCAGTTGTTCCATTTTTGGCAACAAAAAGTTTGTTAGCATCGAACGATAGCGATCGCCATTCACCGTAACGTTGCGTCCAACAGAATCTTTGAAAAAATACGGTCCAATGATTCCACCAGCGTACAAACCACACCAAACAGTGCATTTTTCGGGATGCATGGGCAGTTCTTGAACGGCTTCTGGTTGCTCTTCACTCCAAATGCGGCAATTTTGCTTATTTACGTAGCCATTCAACCAGAAATGAGCCTCATCGCTGAACAAAATTTGTCACATTTGAACATTTCGAATCGAACACTGATTTTGGTAATAAAATTCAATGATTTGCAAGCGTTGCTCGTTAGTAAGTCTATTCATGATGAAATGTCAAAGCATACTGAGCATCTTTCTCTTTGGCACCATGTCTGAAATCTCACGTGATCTGTCAAATACTAATGCATGAAAATCCTAACCTCAAAAAAATCACCCATTATAAATAATTTGTTCGAGTTTTATTTATTTTTTTTTTTTGTCTCAATTTTTATTTGCATCATTACCGGTTACAAATGTTAAAGAGATTTATTTTTCTGGTTGCATGACGGGATTTATTTTCATTTTTGTTTACTTATATCGTTGTTGTTTTTTTTTTTTTTTTTTTGTTTTCACGCTATTGACTTTCGCATATGATTGTTAATAAATCTTGAAATGTTTCTTTATAATTTTTTCGTAAGAGATGCGCCAGTGAGTATTTTTCTGATGCACGTTCACTCACTCTTAGTTTGCCTCTTGCTTCGTATTTTTTTCATTTTTTATTTTTGTTTTTCAGAAACTCTTTTTGATACATTATGATTGGTATCCAATAGAAACCCTTAATATAGAAAATGGAAAGAAAAAGAAAAGTAAAATTTTAAAATTTGAAATGGTTACTATGATTTTTGTTTATAAATTTCTCACTATGCTCAGGTGCCACGCTCACCATTCCAATGCAGTCTGTGTTTCTCTACACAATGTATCTTAATATGGGGGTTACTGATGCAAAATTCCAAGACGCTACCTATTGCAGTTCTCTAGAAACTGGATAATAATTGTTTACTTTGTATGGGGGGTACCACGATCACTGTCTCAACCCAGCCTATGTTTTTTTTAGAGTAAACGCATGGGTATGACAGTTACTTGTACCTACTTTCAAGACCATACCTATTATAGTACTCTATGTACACGATAATAATTTTTCACTTTGTATTGGAGGTACCTCGCCCACAGTTCCAATTCATTCTGTATTTTGGCAAATAATACGAACAGGGGTTACTCATGCAAAATTAAATTGCGCTATCTATTGTAGTTTGCCCGGAACACGATAATAATTTTTCACTTTGTATGGGAGGTACCTCTCCCACAGTTCTAATTCATTCTGTATTTTGGCAGATAATACGAACAGGGGTTACTCATGCAAAATTTCAAGGCGCTATCTATTGTAGTTTACCAGGAACACGATAATAATTTTTCACTTTGCATAGGGGGTACCTCGCCCACAGTTCCAATTAATTCGGTATTTTGGTAGATAATACAAACAGGGGTTACTCATGCAAAGTTCGCCAGGAACACCATAATAATTTTTCACTTTGTATGAAAGGTATCACGGTATTTCAATTCAGTCTGTGTACAATTCCAAGGCGCTACCTACTGCAGTTCTCTAGATACAGGATATTAATTTGTTACTTAGTATGGTAGGTACCACGCCCACTGTCTGTATTTTAGCAGACTTTGCGCATTAGCATAGGGGGGTTAATCGTGTAAAGATTCATCGTGTAAAGATCTATTGTAGTTTGCCAGGAATACGATAATTATTTTTCACTGTGTATGAGAGGTACCACGCCCACTTTTCTTGTTCAGTCTGAGTTTAGCTTGACAATGTACGTTAATATGGGTGTTAATAGTGCGAAATTTCAAGGCGCTAGCTGTTCTAGTTCTCTAGATACAGGATAATAATTTTTCACTTTATATAGGAGGTACCACGCCCACTTTCCAATTCAATCTATATTTCTCTAAACTATGTATGTTATTATAGAGGTTACTGGTGCGAAATTTTAAGACGCTACCTATTACTGTTACCAAGCAACACGATGATAAATATTTACTCTGTATTTGAGGTGCCACGCCCACGCCAAATATCAAAAAAATAAGTAGCCTATTTTACCAATCGTATATCTAATAATAAACTGTGAAAATTTCAGAAAGTTCGGTACACTGGTGTAGGCAGCTATAGCTTTCCGACAGACAAACAAACAAACACATTTTGTGCGTTATATATGAGCCGTTTATTTTGAAAGTGGCATAAGTCACTTTTTAAATTTAACGATATCTCTTCATTTGAGAAAAAAAAAATACAATCAAATGTTAAGCTCCACTGAGATTTTGTTCAACAAAAGTTATACTAATCAACGTTATAGCTAAGATGTTTATTTTGAGAGTGACAAACCCCTAAATATGTATATCAAATTAAAAACAAAGTGACTAATGCCATTTTCAAAATAAATGGCTCATATGTAAATAGATATGTATTTGGTGGGCGTAACATATCGCACACAAATTAAAAAAACCTATATTCCTTTATCCAATGAATTCTACGAGCTAGATACTAGTACTGGGTACTGAGTATCGAGTATTTGACTTTATTTGTTTGAGTACTCGATACTTTTAGGGTATTATTTTTAGAACTATGTAAATTGAATTGATTATTTGACTATAACGACGACAAAACTACGTTGCTATTATGTAAAAGGAAGTATTGAGTACTATTGAGTATCTAATTGAAAAGCATTGAGTAGTATCGAGTTAAAAAATTGAAATTGCTTCGATATGCCCCCTACGTTAAAATCGAGTAATTAAAAGTAGCGGAAATTGCTAGCATTATTAGAGACTGTTGTCAAATAGTATATTATATGGATCGTTTCCTGGAGAACTAACTTTAGCAGACCTATGAATATATTTTTTCTTTAATAATATTAAGACGCTTGAAACACAATAACCCGCAATAGTGACACTTACACGTCTTTGGTTTTCTTTATTTTTATTTTTAGATTTCTACTTCCAGATCTCATTTAAATGTCTCGATCATGTGTGAATTTTTATTGTGATTTTCTGCCTTTGTCTTTTTGTTGCTTTACGATTGTTGCTTTTGTTGGTTGGTTGGTTTTTACATCTTCTTATGTATCAGGTTGTTGTTATTGTATGATTACGTTGTATAACGTAATACTAACAAAGTTGTTTTGTTGTTTTGTTACTTGATTATTTTGGCGTTTCTTTTTTTTTGCTTTTTCTCGTTTTGTTCATTATTTTTGTTGTCTACTAGTTTTTAGCCTGAATGAATGCAAGTGTGAGTGTAAACGTTGTTTTTAAATTGCATTTTTGTTACTTCCACTACTGGTGCTGTGTGTGCTTTTGTAATTGTTCCAGCTGCAGCAGCTATTTATTGTTGCTGTTCCTATTGCTGTTAATGATGTTGCATTGAATTGTTGCTTTGTTATTATGCCAAGTCCAACGATCAATGTACATATTGTATTACACACAAACGACTTTTGTGGTGGCTTAGGTAATTTTGCTATTTATTATTAGGGGGCGGGCGGATTTAGTCGCATATGCAAATGCCGGTTTTTTTCTCAAACTTATTAATGCAATTTTACATAATTTTTTTAACTGAATCATACTTTTTAGCGCAAAAATAAAAATACCAGCTATTTGTTAGTGTATAATAATGTATGTATGTTCTTACATACATATATCGGATATTGTTTGACCTGCATGAGAATTATCGATAACTATGGTTTCACAGCTGAGAATTAGAACTGCAAAACAATCGATAGTATCGATTGTTTTCTTTCGGCTGACTAGCGATTGATAGTCTTTCAATATCGATTTTATATGGAAATACGAAGTTGATTAAGTGTAGTCAACGTCACATTTGTAGCAACTTAGTCGACTCAGATTGTAATGTACAAATAATGTAAAACATACTTTAAATCAATTCAAGTAAAGAGTGCCACATTAATTAACTGATATAAAGGGTGATCCATTTCGAGGTACTTTTTTCAATAGCCTTTTTTGACAGATCACGTGTGAGTCGTGTCATGCTGTCATGTTATTTTTGTTTAGTATTATTTGGCATTTTATAATGAAAAGACTTACGCCTGAATCGCTTTGCTCTATGGGCTCTTGAAAAGTTCCAAGAAGATCCGACGTTTTCGGGGCAAATTTTATTTAGCGATGAGGCCCATTTCTGGTATGCAAACAAACAAAATTGCCGCATTTCGGACGAAGAGCAACCTGAAGAGATTCACGAGCTGCCACTTCATCCGGATGTGGTGTGGTTTGTTAGCCGGTGGAATCATCGGTCCATATTTCTTTAAAAATGATACCGCTGCGAACGTACCCGTCAATGGCGACCATTATCGTGTCATGATAACCGATTATTTGATGCCTTAACTTGAAGCTCGTAGTCTCGGCGACATTTGGTTTCAGCAAGACGGCGCCGCTTCCCACACATCGCATCAATCAATGGATTTATTGAGAGAACAATTTTGTGGAGAGGTACCTTAGTACCTCCAATATGGGATACTTTTCCGTACAAATAACCCATTTCCAAGAGTAAACAAGGATAAAATAGTGAAAGTAAGCATTTTTGCCGATTTTATTGTACTGAAAACTTGGCAGCACTTTTTATTTTTATGAGGGGAGGGGAAATTTTAAACACTATTTACAGAACTTTACAATAATAGAATTTTATATATGTAAACCTATATTGCAGCATGAGTTAAGAGTAATTACCCAGAGATGGGTACCTCTTTATAAAATATATATGTATGTATATATAAAAGATCTTTCCACTGAAAAATAGTGTTACAAATTTTATGATTAAAAGAAAAATAAAAGTATGAAATTTCCTACAAGGTAACCTTATGTTTTAATAAATGAATTTTTGATTTATTTATGTATAAACTCAGGGTAACGTTCTACACTCACAAAATTACAATTTAAGATTCATATGGTGTTTGAAATCTACAATATTTCACAGTATATTAAAAAAATAATTAAAAAGAAACTCTATTTCAAGGAAGATAAGAAACACAAGTTACAATAAATCAATCAATACAATAATTTAAGGGAGTGTTGTAAACAGAACAATAGAACTGACTGTAATTAAAAAAAAAAAGTTTAAATAATTTTTTTAGTTAAATATATTTCTTTCGTAGCAATGTATACATATAATAAAACAGTAACTCATTTGTTGCCTGTATTCGCATTACGCAAAAACTACGGGAAGTATTTTAACAAAATTTTTGAGGAGGTACCTTAGTATCCTGATTGCAATATAGAATATTTTTTTTTTAGAAAAATATCTTATTTCCAAGAGAAAGTGGACAAAAAGCCGTGAAAGTATGTGGGTTTTTTTGACCGATTTTAAGGTACTGCATACTTTAAGGCATCTTTTATATTTGAAAGCGGGATATTTTGAACACGGTTGCGCAACAGATGGTGCTGTTTTAAAATAATAACAAAATTTAAATTACTTACTGCCAAATAGCTAATTGAATAAGCTTTAAAATAATTTTTAAAATATTATATAAATTAAAGAATTTTATCCAGGGATGGGTACCTTTACATAAAGTAAATACGTAAGAGTCTTAAAAATTTGTGGGGATTACTTTCAAAGCAAAATCGAACAAAATATTGTCAGAAGGCACACAACGTGTGAAGGCATAAAATACATTTAAAAAAGTCTACAGTAGTCAGCTTTTAATCAAATTTGTTTAAAATAATATGAAGGATGAATTTTTATTAAAAATACAATTCATCATTTAAATATGTATGTATGTAACTAACTGTGTGTGTATTACTAAATATAAATTCAAAATTGCTTTGATCATAAAATATTTTTAAAACAAATTTTTTGTGTAAAAATTACACGGTTAAAGAAGATCTCTCGCATTTAACCTGTTTAACATTAAATCAATTTAAATGTTAGTTCCAGCATTATTTTTTTTTTATTTTGTTGACATTTTTATTTAAACAATTTATTTATAAAAAAAAACTACTAAAGAAATTTAAGGGAATATTGTTCGCCCACAAATTCATCCAACAACATTTTTTTTTCTTGAATAAAAAATATTTAAAATTCGCTATGCAAACGGTTTCCATCACTTGAACATGAAGTAAAAATGTTTACTTTAATATTAAATGAAATATTAGTGGAAGCATACTTGCGTAAAAATAGTTAAATAGTAAAAAATTAACCTTTTATACATTTTTCGAATTAAGATAAATAAGTAAAGCTTTTTATAATTATTAATGATTTCTAAAAGCTTTTCTCAAAGATAAAATTTTAGTCGGAATATTTTTTACTAGCTGTGCCCATACACGTTCTGAGCGTCCTGACAATATTTTGTTCGATTTTACTTTGAAAGTAATTCTCACCTAATTTTAAGACTCTTACATATTTACTTTACATAAAGTTACACATCTCTGGATAAAATTCTAAAATTTATATAAAATTCTAAAAATTATTGCAAAGCTCTGTTAAAGGTGTTTAAAATATTTTAATAACAATGTAATTCCACAAAGTAAAAATACCAATCAAATACATATTCTCTTCAATTGGCTATTTGGCAGTAAGTAATTCATATCTTGTCATTATTTTAAAACAGCGCCATCTGTTATGCAACCGCTTTTAAAATATACCGCGTTCAAAAATAAAAGAAGCCTTAAAGTAAGCAGCACTTTTAAATCGGCACTTTCACTGCTTTTTCTCCACTAATTTTGCGGAAAGAAGTAACGTAAATATGAATCAGGATACTAAGGTACCTCCTCAAAAAAATTTTCTCTACGAAGTAATGTCTAACAGGCAGTATCGTACCTTCGCGGGCAAATATAATTCGCTTTACGCTCCTCAGGTTGGTCTTTACAGAAGCTAAAATTGAACATGAAATTGGAATAAAAAATAATCTTTACTGACGGTGACGGTTCAGTGTGGCTTTTAGACGACTGGTGGCATCATTTGCCCATTTTTTTGTTTCGAAAATGATGCTGAAAACGCAATTTTAGTCAGCGGTGAGCGGACATTATTATGTGGGTTTTTAGAGCCTGAAATTGAAGATATGAAATTGGGAAATCTTTGGTTTCACCAGAATGGCGACCCATATCAAACAGCTCATGCAACAATCGATCTTTTTCGTTCTTTTTAGGTAATAGTGTTAACAGCCATCTTACCGATACAAATTAGCCACTTCGAAGAAATTTAACACCTTCAGACATCTTGTGGGGTGTCGCTATATACCGATGCTATACGAATATTTTAGAAACGATTCAAAAGTATCGTATATATGAATCAGGATACTAAGGTACCTCCTCAAAAAAATTTTCTTTACGAAGTATTGTCTAACAGGCAGTATCATACCTTCTCGGGCAAATATAAGTCGCTTTACGCTCCTCAGGTTGGTCTTTACAGAAGCTACAATTGAACATGAAATTGGAATAAAAAATAATCTTTACTGACGGGCGCATTTGTGGGGTGTTCACCCCACGGAGGAACCTTGCCTTGTTGACTTTCAACACATTGACGCCAATATTTCCAGTGTACATAAAAGCACTAGCACCCGAGTTCTGCCTGAAGCTTGAAGGTAGAAACCTTCAAGTACTAACTAGTCTCCAAACGACTGGTAGCTCCACAGGTATATCTCCTATTCCTGTGATCGGTTAATTCTTAAGCCCGTCGGGAGTAAAATAATGGCTGTGGTTTGGACTTATTTTGTAGGAAGGGGGATTTAGTTCAGTATACAATTGTACTTTAACAGTAGCACCAATTGCGTGTCAGGAGTTATGACGCTATGCGCAAACAGAACCTTATTATACTCATTGCTTTCGCCCAGCAGTAAGGCGACGAGCCAGGTAGTGGCAAAATCTGTATCACACTCAACCTGAAAGGACCCACTCACCTAAAGCTTATATTATCAAGCTATTTGTGAGATAGAACCAGAAATCGTGAAGAATTTCCTAAAAAAATTGGACTGACAGGTAGTCGTCTGAATGAAAATGTATTCCATTAATAATGGGAATATTTTTTATTTCGACTAAAGCCTCAATGCACTAAAATATTTTATTTTAATAATATCGGACTAGTAGTTTTTGAGTTATCATTAATTATTTGAAGAAACGTCTCAAAAAAATTGCAATTTAAAAAAAAAAATTTTAAAAAAAATCTATCCATAGAATTTAAAAATCTTACCATTTTTGTACAAAGGTAGTCATGATACATCAAAATTATATAGTGGTTTTAAGAGCACATGAAATTTTTTTTATTTTGTTGTGCTGTGTAATAGGTAGATCTTTGAAATTTTGCAGCAGTACCCTCCTAGAAATATACATAGTTTAGCGAAACACAGGCTGGATTGAAATAGTGGCTGTGGTAACCCCCATACAAAGTAAACAATTATTATCGTCCACCTGGAGATCTGCAAAAGAAAGAATCTTAAGTACAATTAACCCTCATACTATTGTGCACAGTCTAATAAAAACAAAGACTAGATTGGGAAGATGGGCATGGTACCTCCTATACAAAGTGAAAAAATATTATCCTAAACCTCGAGAACTAGAATAGGTAGAGTCTTGAAATTTTGCACAAGTAACCCTTAGACTAATGTGCATAGTATAGCAAAATATAGACTGAATTGGGACTGTAGGCATGGTACCTACCATACAAATGGGATGGCATGGGATGGGAACAGTGGGCGTCGTAACTTGCATATAAACTGAAGTTTAAGTTAGCAATACTTCTTCTTCGAAATGTTTATTGTATTTTTTGTGGATAAGTGTAGTGAAGCGCACCGCGGATAGCTAGTTGTTAAACAAATTTTATATTTTTTTCAACAATATCAATAAAATTTATTTCAATCTAATTACCCTGCAGGAAATGTCAATAGTGAATCTGTACTGACTTACTATTGACACAGTCACCAGTACTAGTGTCATAATACCCCAGACAATGCTATTTACTATAGACATTTAACAAGTGCATGTCATTGAAAATCCACTACTGACATTGGTACTATTGACTAGGTAGTTCTTTTGGGACCATATGTAGACATTGGAACTAGCGATACACTAGTACATTTTAGTAATTCTAGTCTACACTTTTGGTACTTTTCTGAAATTGATTGGACAATGAAAATGCATATTTTCTTAACTTTTGTGGGTTTATTAAAAAATAAATAAATGACTATTAAAAAAAAATAATAACTAAAAAGTAATAATTGATAACAGTTTTCTAACATAAAATCTAAAAATTTAAATTTTTCGTATGTTAATATGAACAATTCAATAAGGTTGTTAAGACTATGATTATAAAAACTTTAAGTTAAAAAAAGTTAAAATTAATTATTACGAACAATTTAATAAGATTATTAAGAGTATGATTATAAATAATTTCAGTTAAAAAAATTTTAAAAATTAATCTTTGTTTGAAGTGCCTTCATCCATTTGTTTTCCATTTCTTAGGCTTTGTCTCGACATATTTGTTTAAAAATTTTACTTTTTTGCCGCTGAAATGCTGCTCGAAGCGTTTTATCCAAAAATTCACTAAAAGTTGAAATAACATCTATATATTATGAAAAAAAAAATAATTGTCAAAATATTACAAAACTTAAAACAAACGACAAACTGTTTATCTATTAAAACTTTAAACACATTTGGATAATCACGAAATCTCTTTTTTTTTCTAATGGCTAAAAAAGCGTCCAGTTCTTTTAATTTTTACTCACTCCTACTTGGGAAAAATAAGGTTTGTAGCAACCATATTTTACTTAACAATTGTGTCCAGCAAAACTTTATACTCCGCCAGAATGTCCAGTAAGGTGTTATGCCGTTTTGATGATTTGAAACACAATTTATATTGAATTTTTGAATATTTAAAATAAACATGTTTTTTTTTCAAATTTAAAAATGTAGCCAAAGAGTCACCATAATACTTGACAAAAGTGGCGACATGGGGGCAATTGCCCAAAATTTCCTTCAGGGTAATAACAACCTTAGTATGTATATGTATGTACATATATGTCATGAGGTAACAAAATACAAAATCAATTATAAATAGATGATGATATAAAATTGACAAGTGACATCAAAATTACTAATAATAAGAGGCTACCTCAACACCATCAACAAATAGAACAAGTGTACAAAAACTAAAAGTGTACTATTAAAGAAAACAACAAAAAAAAGTATTGTTTATTTTTGTATATGGGTAATTCCAAGTCAAATCAATCAAAAAAAATTTTTTTCAAATTTACCACTTCCGATTTTATTGAAACTTTTTTATTTATATTCTTCCCTGACTCTCTGAATTTAAATATGATTTTTAAAAAATTTTATATCTTACAGTTTTTCCGCTAAACAGTTATGAAGGATTAAATATATTCTAAATCCATTTCTATAAGTCCTAGAAAGTTAAGTAATAGCTCATTTTGAATTTCATGCGCTTTAATTTGTTATCAATCATGAATCATGAAATTTTTTAACAAATTTTTTTCTGCTACTTAAAAAAAGTTTTATTAAAATCTTTGAGATAGTGGGTCTCATTAATAAAACGTGAGCTTGAGCTCGGACTCGATTTTTTGAGTAAAAGGTGCTTGTCTTATGCATAATAAAATTTGAAGTATTTGCTTTTACTCACAGCTCACGTTTGATCTCGTCGTGCTCAGTTTGAACTAAGTGCGATGAGCTTGAGCTCATTTTCATATGCATAAAAACAAGCTTTTGCTTTCTTTTGTGAGCTCTTGCTTAAATTTTGTTGAGACTGCCCTTTAATTGACTCGCGTACACTAAAAAGGAATCATGGCTGAATATTTTGTGCCACAAAGAAATACAAAATTTTATCAACAGCGTAAAACAAATTTAACAAGTGAGGATAAAAAATTATACAGATTTGTATTCTTAATTATTAATTATTATTTTTTTGAGGGTTAAGAAGAAGCAAGATTGATAAAATTCAACTGTTTTTAAGATTTTGTGCAGGTCCTGGATTCCACAATGGTATAGCCACAGATATTGGAGTCCATCAATCAACTGTGTCGCGAACTATTGCGGAAGTTGTGAAACTTATAACTGCCAAAGCAAGCGAGTGCTTTCCATTTGCAATTGGAATGATTGATTGTACTCATAAAAAAATTAAAAAAACCAACAAATCAAAGCGATGAGTATATTTGTAGAAAAGGCTTCCACTCTATAAATGTGCAGGCAACTTGTGATGGAAAAGAACTTTTTACAAGCGTTGACATATCAGTTCACGACTCACTCATCTTACGAAACAGCGAGGTCTGTAAAATAATGCAAAATGCAACGAACGATGCATTACGTCTCGGGGATGAGGGCTATGGAATATGCCCATGACATAGAAAAAACATTCAACAAAGTGTTTACAAAAGAACGTGTCATTATAGAACGGTGTTTTGGGCAATTGAAACAAAGATTTTCGATACTTCAATACAAAATTCGGGTATCGACAGAGTTATCGCCCCACGTAATATCCAGTTGTTTCATTTTGCATAACATAGCTAAATTTTTAAAAGACGATTATATCCTTATCAATGACGATTATAACAATACTGATATATGGCAATTAGGAAACGATATCGAACAACAACCAGCAAGAAATTCTGATTCTACTACACTTTCACTTGACGGCATGTTTGCACTTCAATAACAATTAGACGTTTGATCTCCCTTTGCTCAAGTAATTGCAATTGGTTTGAACTCATTTTTATGCATACAAAATTGAGCAAAAGCTGTTGCTGTTTGATTGAACTCGACTTACGAGCAATTGCTCGCCTGCCTCAACTCAACTCAGGAATCAGAAGTTATATTAAAAAAACTTCAATAAAATCTGAAGTACTCATTGTTGATTTGACGTGGAATTACCCATATAATAAAGACAAAAATTAGGAAAGCAAGAAAAAAAAGATACATAAATGATAAGTTAAATGACAAACTGTCCTATGAGTTAAATTTAGGTTGACACATAAATAACAACATCAATGAAATATATACGTAATAAGCAGACTGAATCATGAAATACAACCAAAAAAGCAGTCAAATAGCAAACAGAAAATAAAAAACACCATAAAATAATGACGCCAAATAAAAAAAAAAAGATCAAGTGGAACCAAAGTTGCAAACCGACAATAGCAGCTCTTGATAAATACAGACACACACACACACAATATGTTAAAATAAAAGAGTATTAAAAAAAGCAATACAAGGGCTTAATAAAAAAAAAAAAAAACTATAAAAAATATGTAAATATTTAAAACAAAAGCTAAAAGAAGCTCTCAATTTTTTTTTTTTTTTTTTGTTTTTTTTTTTTATCATGATGGGGACATTTAAAACAAAAGTAGTGAAACGCGATGCTTTCGTCACTTAAAACAAAGTTCTTTTAAAATCTAAACATATGTAGTTTGAAAATTTCTTAAAGCCCACAAGTGCATTTTACAAGATCTTGAGTATAAAAAAAAGATGATAAAAAATTTATGTATCCGCTAAGTTAGGATACCTCCTGGGGATGTTAAAATTGATACCATGGTACTTTTTTAAAACACCTGAACATTTTGGTGGTGCGGCTTTTTGACAGGAAATAAGAAATATGTCAAGACGAAGTTCTAAGGATATAAGTAACATTGCACAGTGGGGTAGAATCAAAATATTTTGGAAATAGCCTAGCAATTTATAAACGGCTAGGCCGGTTAATCCAAAATTTGACATGAGCATAGCAGAGGAGTATCTGAACATAAGTTTTAAAGGTGGGTACCATACACCCTTCAGGGGTGGCACTATGTGGTCTCAAAGTTGGGAACCTCGCACCTGGAAATTCTTTTACAGCTTGCCATTTCTTCAGTTTTACTCCGATTTTTTTTAAATTATAATTTGTCTTAAAGGCCTTTTCAATACCTGCAAAATGGTATCTAAATTTGCAAATACAGGGTGTTTTATAGAGGTATAGAACTTTAAGTTGCAAAGAGGTATAGAACTTTAAGTTGCAATAAAACAACGATGGATTATTCGATTGACATGAATTTTATTTATCCGAAAGATAATCTTGTGGCATTACATTTTAAATATGATTTCTGGCATATGACCGCCACGGCTGTCGCGGATGTAGTCCAATCTGGACGTCTAATTTTCGACGACTTTTTCCAACATTTGTGGCCGTATATCGGCAATAACACGTCGAATGTTGTCTTTCAAATGGGCAAGCGTTTGTGGCTTATCCGCATAGACCAATGACTTTACATAGCCCCACAGAAAGTAGTCTAGCGGTGTTAAATCACAAGATCTTGAAGGTCAATTCAAAGGTCCAAAACGTGAAATTAGGCGGTCACCAAACGTGTCTTTCAATAAATCTATTGTGGCACAAACTGTGTGACATGTTGCGCCGTCTTGTTGAAACCACATCTCCTGGACATCATGGTTATTCAATTCAGGAATGAAAAAGTTAGTAATCAAGGCTCTATACCGAACACCATTGACTGTAACGTTGAAAAAGTATGGACCGATGATTCCACCAGCCCATAAAGCGCACCAAACAGTCAGTTTTTCTGGATGTAACGGTGTTTTGACATACACTTGAGGATTACCTTCACTCCAAATGCGGCAGTTTTGTTTGTTGACGTAGCCATTCAACCAGAAGTGCGCTTCATCGCTAAACAAAATTCGCTTATGAAAATCGGGAACAACGGTAATCTCGTTTTGGGCCCATTTGCAAGCGTTGTTCAGGCGTGAGTCTGTTCATGATGAATTGCCAAACCAAACTGAGAATAAATCACTTGACAGCTGTTAAATCGGTAGCCATCTTGAAAAGTAATGCCAACTTCAAGTTCTATACCTCTATAAAAAACACCCTTTATTAATTTTAAATGAATGAGTTATAAGCATTTTAAGAAATAAAATTTTTGATTTTTCGCTACCCTGGTCCAGTTTTTTTTTTCAAAATATTGGGTACAATTTTTATTTAGTATTTTTAAATTTTTTATCGTAGTTAGCGAGCCATATTCTAAATATTTTTGATAAATTTGAAGATTGTATCTTTACTGAGTTAAAAACTAGACGATTTTCAATTTTGTGTACTTTAGCCAAAAAAAAGGCCGTTAACGTTTTTACATCTATTTTACATCGAAAATTTGACTAGAGGCAGGTTCATTTGATTTAGTCAATAAAAAACCGCATTTTATACGAACAGCTCACAACATATTTTTGCACACAAACACATACCTACACACTCACACAATGATTGGAAATTTAAAGTTTTTGTTTTAGTTCTAAATAAAAAAAAAAAAAAAAAAAAATTAAAAATTTGTTTTGAACAAGTTTTACTCAGAGTTTTGGAAATTTAGTTTGAATTTCCAGTAAAATTTTTTATTTCAAAAATCGAAAAAATCAAATTATTTTTAGTTGTTTTTGTTGTGTTTTTCCTTTTTTCTGTGTTGTTCTTTCTTTACTTTTTTGAATTGCATCCGGCATTTACTCGTACATAGCATACAATCTCAGTTATTCGTGAGTAAAAGGAGGAATATTTTTTTAATTATTTTATTAAATTAATTGTTATTTACATATATTATTTACTTAATAATTTTTGGAAGGGGATTACTGTCTTAAAGGAGACAAAAACTAATATTGCTGACTTAATACATGTGGCTCTAAATCATACAGGAGTGAAAGTTTTTAATCATTTCAGCTGTAAAAGAGATGGAGTATTGGTTAAGACAACCGCGCATTTTGACAGCAGCCGTTAATATGTAGCGCTTCCACTAGTAGGAGTCCTAGGGCCTCAACTACTTTTTTTAAAAACAACACTACCTATGCGAAGCTATTTGCTTGTCTGCAGAATACACCCAGAGTCTTTGGCGGAAATCGAACCCGCAACCTCTAAGAGGAGCTACAAGAAACTGTATTAGTGGAATTCCCGAAAAAATTTTACAACTTTTCTAAAATGAATTTGATTTGGTTGGTACAAATATCATGAAGGATTTTTTGATCATTATGGAAAAAATAGGGATGGGTACCATATACCCACCGATATAGAAATCATGCTTTTTGGGGTAGAACTTAGACAGAATTCGTATACAATTCTGATTTTTTTGTAGACGTTTCTCTCAGACATCTTATGGGTGTCGGACAATTTTGTTGTCTGGGTAGATATAACTACTTAATTCGTATCTAGGTGGTATTAATGTTACACCTCTGGCTGTCCTGCCGATTAAAATTTTCTTGAACAAGTGCCGGAGCAGACCTCTACCTTTATGGGTCCTTTTTCGACCCCCTTCGTTCATCAATGATTTCTGGTATCCGACTGGAAAATTTACGAATGCCTTACTTCCATTGAGTCTCGTGCTGTGACTACCCTTTTACTCTCGACTGTAATGATTTCAGACTGGCGACTGATACATGACGACATTCGTCCTCATCACAGAGTCTATGCTAATTGCTAACATTTGCTTAAGGCTAGGTCTCCACAGCATATCCATATAATATGTATCTGCCCGTGGTCCAAAACCTTTGGTTTCCCAAGCACAGGCTACAAGTATCGTCCTACCGCGATTTTTAACTTGGCCAGATAATAGTATCCAAGCTCCTTCTTGATCTTTCTGCTAACTTGTAGTGAAAGATTCCAGAACCTTTGGTGGGAATCTAATCCACAACACCGAACTGATAGACTAGCACGCTACCTACTAGCTTACCGAGACACCGAGGCCGGTGATTGGTCATATAGTAGTTTGTGCAACAATAGAAGATTGCCTATGCGGAAGTAGTCAACCATGGCGTAACCCGAATCATGGTTCTACAGGATGAAATACTGCTAAATCTCTGTATACCATACACATATCATGTATAATTAGACCTGTAACGTATGCAGTGAGCACAAGTCCGCAAAACTAGTTTTAGGAGGTAGAAGTAGTTGTAAAACAAGCCGTAACTTGACTTCAGTAGGTGTATAAATTGAGGTTATTAGAAAATTGCGCAATATCAGGTACACACTGCGTACTATATTATTAATGTGATGACTACGTGATAGGGACAAGTTGATATGGAAAACTAAATATTTAACTTTTTCTACATAAACGAGTGTGGTATCACAGTTGGAAGCTGTTTAAAATGGAGTTTGTTCCTGCTAATGAGCTTAGACCATGTGCAGACAGCCTATAGGTCCTCATGAAGTGTGACACATACATACATATATCAACAATAAATCTAATACGTCTAGATATATACAATTGGATGTCATCAACATATGCATGAATATTAACAAAAGTGACTTAACTAAATATATCATAGATAGATATGCTGAAAAGCAAAGGTCCTAAAACTGAGCCTTGAGGAACTCCAGAGCTTACTCCTTTAAAACGTGACAACAACTAGCTTTAGAACACTCACAAATACGTAGTTGCTTAAAGCCAGAATTCACTATCCTACACAATCGTACCAAAAAAATCTGACAGAACTCTGTCCTACTCAAAAAATCGTTTCAAAATGGCGTTGTAGGTGGCCACACTATCATACAAAAAAATATTTTGCAAATCTGATCGCATGGAAAATAGTATTTTATGAATTTTTCCAAAAGATTATCAAATCGTACAGACCTGTCAAAAAGTCTGTCACAAACATACATTTCTAATTTACACTTTCATAATTTTGTAGCACACATTCCATATTTGACAGATCGTACGGCAGAGTATGATACTGAATCATGGCCTTTATTAGAAACATTGCGCTGTAGTCAAAGCCTAGAAGAACACCAATTTTCCACAAATAAGTTAATGATCAACACTTTCAAAGGTATTTTAAATATCATACTTTTTTTAGTACTGCGGCACTACAACTATGGTTAGATCGAAACCCGGATGCAAGGGAGACAGCTAACTGCCTAACCTAAACAAGGGCGTAAGGCGTAACGACGGGACATAGGGGTATTTTGCCAATCTAGCCGGACATTACTTTTTTTAAGCTTATATTGGCTCTAAAAATTTACTGAGTGCACCTAGGTGAATGAAACTTTGCAGAAAAATCTGTTATGGTCATTGGCTATCAAAGCTAGAAAATAGTAAAAATCGGACCAAGGAGAAAAAAGTTCCCCTTGGAAGAACTAATCCTACCTCTGAAAAATGCACGTTTTTTTTGATTTTCCCGTCATTTTTTTTAGCAATTACAACTTTTAAGGTCAAAGAATGTTCAAAAACTTAAAGTTGGACTTAAGAGATTCTTAAATGCCATTTTTAGCCCCGCCCCTTTAGTGGGCGGTTAAATAAAATATTATTTGAAAAAATAATGCAATTATTCAAAGAAATAGATTTTATACTTCTTAAAACCATAAAAATTTAAATTTATGGGCAGGGGGAGGTCTTCCTCCAATCCCACCCCCAAATCCTCCCTGTGAAAAAAATTTTTTTTGCCAATTTTCTAAAAATAATCATTTTTAAGCTTTCCAATGCCTAACCAATCCCTGCATCCCAAGAATATTATTAAAAAAATATTTTTGTAACTTGTTACTTTATAGTATTTGATTTATCTGAAAATATTTTACTTATTTATAGTAATGACTTATTTATGATTGTAACGATAAATTTGGTGATGATGGGGTTGGATTTTGCCATAATATATTTTTTCCTTTTGTACCATACATCAGTCGAAGTGGTACGAAACTGCTCTGAAATATATGTGAATCTAAGGCATCATTTTCCATCTTTTGCTTAAATTGAGCCTGATGTGATCCATCGCAGCCCCATTTTCTTATTAGTTCCAAGGAGGTACATCCTTTTATTCTTGAGTCACATACAACATCTTTTAAATATGTTACTAATCTACTTGCAGTATGGTTAAGCAAATCTTGAATATTTATTTGTGCACATGTTTCCGTTATGTTATATGCTTCTTTTCGAGGATAACACTTATTTTTTTCTTTCTGCAGAATACTGTAGCTAGGATAAACTTTCTTATCGGCACTTCGAATTATTTCATATTGTTTTCGCGAAAGATTAGCTTCCAAAAATATAGAAAGAGCCTTTAGAGATGTTATCTGGTTTACTTTATCCTCTTGTACAGCTTTGTATGCCTTCTTGAGTTTTGTAGCTCTTGTCGGAGAACGCACAATTTCTTTAAGCAGACTTGAGGCATCTTTCTTCCCACAAGTTTGTAATTGTTTTTGGGCAGCATGCATCAATAAATCAGCCTCGAACTGATATCTCAATATTTCCGTTTTTCTTCTCTTACTTCTTTCGGTTAATTCAACGAAGGGCTTTTGTAGTCGTTTTGAAGACGAACTGCCAAATACAGGTATAGTCACTGTTCCTTTCAGCCATGTGGCATGTATGGTTAAAAAACGATCAATTCTTCTATGTGCGGAATGCCAATATAATTTAAATTTTTTTTGAAACTCTTTAAACAGTCCTTTACTGCTGATATATCAACATCTCCTTGACATTTTGAAACATCGCACAATTTTCTAAATAAAAATTGCAATTTCTCTTCAACGGTATTAGCATTAGAATCCTGTACTATTTGGAATAACTCCAATCTTGTATATACTTTTTCCATTTTACTCTCGAAGCTTCAAAAGGGTTATGATTACACTTTTGTACAATAACCACAATTTATAGTAAACAAATTGTTAACTGCAGGTCAGATTTGTTTTTTTAAACATTACTTTTGGTTTTTATTATTTTAAAAAATTATTTAATACAGGTACATTTTTGTTCCAGGAATAACGTCATTTACAACGTAGCTGCACAGGTTTCTATGTATATATGTATGTAAGCTATGGGGGTGGGTAAAATTACTGTTTTACCTTTTTGCTCATTTTTTTACAGGTAATAACAGTGTTAGATGCAATGATTTAAATAAAAAACATCTACCTTCAGTTATTGAAAACCAAAATGTTTTAACAATATAAAAAGGTTTCTTACTCGTATTTACCTATGTAAGATAAGAAGCCACAGAAAAAAGTGTAATTTTCAAAAAATCGCCAAAAAAAATGGCGCACCTATGCTCAAGCTGTTTTTTTACAGTATAAAAGTAGAGATCGCAAATTTTATAGTGATATATAACATTTTTGGGGCCGCGATGGAGATCACTCTTAAAAAGCTTTCCACTTTTTTTTTTACAAAAAATTTTACAAAAAAAAACTTTTTTTTAATTTTGAATGAAATTTTTTATCATTAAAATTTAAAAAAAAAAAATTATAAAAATTAACATAAGTAGCTACTAATAAACCATTTCACAGAAAAAAAAATCAATACAAAATCTTTATTCGTTTCGCCACCAAAAAATATATTGCAAACCTCTCAAAATCGTTTAAAGTCAATAAAAACGTATACGATATACTCAACTTTCCTGACTTTAACAGTGTCCCAAAACGACAAATCTCAAGCAAAAGCCTTGAAAATTCACTATACGATGCAGAATTTTGTTTTCTGTCGAGTTGCATACTTAAATTTTTACATTTCTCAAAATAAATTTTTTGCCTAATGTCCGGCTAGATTGGCAAAATACCCCTCTCTGCGACGTCTAGCGCCTAGCTCTGAACTAGCCTAAATAAGAGCCCAACGTTAACAGTAATGTTAACATATTTTGTTTAGTAAAATCTAATATATTTAATCACAAAAGAGAGATAAAATCTATAAATAAAGCAGAAAATAGCTTAACCCTTATGTCAATAGCAGAAAAATTATACGTAAGTCAACAGCAGCATACCCGGGTATACACGTACTTTTTATATGGGAATTTCTATGTTATTAATTATGTTTTTGATTTTTTTTATGTATGATTATTCAGAATAACGAATAACGTCTGAAAATGTAAAAAATACTATAGGTCTGTCGTCCCATCACAGACTGCCTGGTGACTTATCTGCAACATATTGAGATCTGGACGTAGTACACAAGATTGTTAGTTTCTGATGAAATGTGCAACATAATTAATCCGGAAAGAAATAGGAAAACAACAGCGAAAATAGATTTTTATGCGTATTTGAATCTCCTTTTGACAACGGAAACACATACCAGCAATGTAAATAAAGAAAGCGGCAGCAATAACGGACATATTTTTGATGCTACACAATAAATAAAGTAGCAATTATACAGCAGTAGCCAACGTCACTTGATGAACAATTGTATGCTTTCCGTGGTGGAAAGCATCAAAACCCGCCAAATACGAAACAAAAGTGTGGTAGGTACGTGAATTTATTTCGCCTTATACGGAAAAAATCTACACGACAATGGCGGCATCCAGTAAACAGAAAAAAAACGTAAGTCGAAATGTGGTGAAGGACTTTTACGTCGACCTTTTCCGTAAAAGTGGACGAAACATTGTGTTCGACAACTTTTTACCAACTACAATTTGAACACCAATTTATCAATATTGGGTACAGCATATAAAGAAGAAAATTTGTACCACAAAAATTTGGTATTGTAAAAGGACGTTTAGTAGAATCCATCATATTCGATTGTAGCAATAAAACTACAATGTATCCTACTTGACCAAGAACTAAACAGTTGCACTCCTTTCCAGAATGCATAACAGAAGCCAAGTAGGAGGTATAAAGAAGAATCCAGCAATGATATTAGACTAGAACAAAGGTAAGGGTGCCGTTGATAATATGGACAAATGTCTTGTAGAATATTTAACCAAACGGCAAACAAATATGTGTCCCTTGGAGTTCTTTTGTGCCTTTGCTGTGTACATAATTTACTTGGAGAACAATTCGGCGTCTACAACCCGTCGTAAGCTATGCACAAAAACTAACTGCATAACTAGAATATTTTCTACACGAGCTATAAATTATGTACCTTTGAAGGTAGTAGCTGTTGCACTGCTTGCAATAGTTGCAACAAAAATTTTTGATTTTTTTAACTTTTCAACTACGCTTGTATGTATGTTTATATGTATGAGTCGTCTATTTTTTAATTATACTTTTATAATTGTGCTATTTTAAAAATTTACGTATGCCAAAATAAAGATGCTTTTTAATTTTATGCAATTAGTATTTATGCGAAATTAATATACTGGGTGGCGCAAAAGTAATCCTCCTATCAGAAAATGCTATAAATTTTGCGATTGGCCCCTAATGTCAATTCTGTTTTGACATTTGTGTAGTAAACACAAATAAACAATGTTACGCTACACTGCTCCAGAACGCGGAATATTAATCACCACCAAGAGGAAGATGATTTTTCATCAAAAATAATCATGAGTGATGAGGTCCATTTCCATCTTTGCGGGTAAGTAAATAAGCAAAATTTACGCTTCTGGGGCACTGTAAATCCTCGTGTAACCCACGAAGAGCCATTAAACCCGCTCAAAGTCACTGTATGGTGTGCTGTTATCGCTGGAGGAGTAATCGGACCTTTTTTCTTCGAAGACGTCGCGGGCCAAACGGTTACTGTGAATGGTGAGCGCTACAGAGAAATGATTAACGAGTTCTTTTTGCCGCAACTTGATGAATTGGGATTGGAAAACATGTGGTTCCAACAGGACAGTGCAACGGCACACACTGCATGTGCCACAATCGATATGCTGAAGGATGCATTTCCCGGGCGCCTAATCTCCCGTTTTGGCGATTTGCACTGGCCAGCAAGATCGCCTGATTTGACCGCTGCAGACTTCTTTTTGTGGGGCTTTTTGAAGTCGCGCGTGTATGTCAACAAGCCTCAGACTCTTGCAGCTCTTAAAGACAATATCCGTCAAGAATGAGAGGACCTATCGCCAGAAGTTTTGGCCAAAGTGATGGAAAATGCCATAAAAAGGGCTCAAATGACAATCAACTGTGGCGGCGGCCATTTACATGACATCATATTCTCGACTTGATGTATAAAAATTAAAAGACCAAATAAAAATAATCCACAAGAAGAATCAAAGTTTTTCATTTTTTTTTTTTTTTTAATTACAGCCAAAAAACATCGGAAGGTTATTTTTGCGCCACCCTGTATTTTCATGTATTTTCCTAAACATACCCGGGTATGCAGCTGTTGACGTAAGGGGTAGGATTCGAAAAGTGGACATATCTCTAACCTGAGTGGTCCACTTCTACTCAATCGTTGGAGTATGATATAAAACATATTTGTTAAGTATATCATGAAATTTCAGATTAATAGGATCGCTACTTTTTGAGATACAGTGGATTTAAAACGCAAAACATACCCGGGTATGTTGCTGTTGATATAAAGGTTAATGGAATCACTCTTACACAAAAAAAAAACAATAACATTTTGTTTGCACCCAACTTCACTACCTATCGCTCTGTCAGAATTGGATTTTCCAATTGCAAAGCCTTGACGCCACGCTATTTAGGTTTGCTTCATACATTTTGTATGTACATGAGAATTTTTGACAGTTATTTTACGCCTTACGCCCTTGTTTAGGTTGCGCAGTAACTATTTATTTATTTAATTTTCATAAAGTTCTTGTTTTACACATTTTTTTCGAGGAAACTGAATGAACTTCAGCCTTCATGCTTGAATTGGAAAATAGGTATCAATTTCTTTTTAACCGACTTCAAAAAAGAAGGAGGTTATCTATTCGTCTGAATGTTTCTTTTTTTATGTATGTAACCGCAGAACTCAGCCATTTCTGAACCGATTTTAAAATTTTTTTCTTCATTTGAAAGGTTATGCTTTCAGGTTGGTCCCATTTTAAAAACAGTTCATTATATTAAAAATTAAAGGGTGTCCCCATACAACATACATGTTTTTTACGTGTATTAAGAACCGTAAATGGCAGCAAATTTAAATTTTAAAAAATTGCGTGCCGCTATAGCTCCCAACAGCAGAAATTAATAAAAAAATAAAATTAAAATTTAAAGGGTGTCCCCATAGGTGACATAATTTGACCTATTTGGGTCTATCTTTTGAAACGTTATAGACAAAACCTGGAAAATTTGACAGAATGTCGATTACTATGACCGTTATAATAAAATGTATAAATATTCAAAATTTTAAATTAAAGGGTGCTCCAATAGTTCATTTAATTTGATGTATATGGCCAAACTTTTGAATAGTTGTTCACAGACCGCTGAAATTTACAAAAAACCTGTAGTGCTAAGTCAGCTATAAGAAAAAGTATAAAATTTTGAATTTGGAACTAAAAGGGTGTCCCAATAGTTAATGTAATTCTATGTATGTGGCCAAACTTTTGAACTGTTAGAGACAGACAGCTGAAATTTACAAGGAACCTGTATTGCAAAGTCCACTACAGCAAGTATACAATTTGAAGTTAGAAATTAAAGGGTGTCCCCATAAATTACGTAATTTGATCTATATGATCCTATCTTTTGAACCGTTAAACACAAACACTTGAAAATTAGGCAGAATATCCACTACTTTCTCTGGTATGATAACAAATATAAATATTTGGAATTATAATGTAAAGGGTGTCCCAATAGTTCATGTAATTTGATATATATGGTTAAACTTTTTAACCGTTATAGACAGATAGTTGAAATTTACAAAGAATCTTTGTGGCCAAGTCCTCTATAACAACAGGTCTTTAATTTAACATTGTAAATTAAAGGGTGTCCGAATAGGTGATGTTATTAGATCTGTGTGTCCCTATCTTTGAAACCGTTATAGACAGAGGCTTGAATGGTGTCCCCATACAAGACGGATACTGGTGAAAATAGCTTAACTTTGGAACAGTAATAGGGAGAGGCTTGACATTCAATAGTCTTAATTTTTTCCCTCTCATTTTGGCGCATCTTTTATTTGGTTGAAATCTAATTCTTACAGATTACTTCTTACATTTTTAGTTTAGAATTGGTGCCCTTCTATCTATTTTGAAGTCGGGTTTTTTTTTTTGCAAAAATTATATTGAAATTAATTTACAATTTTCCTAAAGTTTTTTTAAGTTCAAGCCATAGAAATCATACTATAAACAAAACCAAATGTATTAAAAGACTGATTTTTTTAATAACTTTTATTTTGTGTTTCCAAAGAAACACTTTCAAATTCTTCTATTTTTTATACTTTTGTATTATTTTAAGAACAAACAACAATTAGAATTTTTTTTTTTTATATTTCTTATGAATTTATTTTGGCTCTTTCTTGGGGTCACTCAGGCACAAACAAGATCTTCGGATTAAAAAAAGCTTAAGCAACTCGACACAAATGTATTTTTATAAATACGTATGTATGTGTATGCAAATATATAATTTGTTTAATTTGTGTATTTTAATTTTTTTTAACAATAATGAGTAAATTTAATAAATTTATAATAACATTCACAGCGAAAACACCCACATTTTTTTTTTTTTTTTTTTTTGTAAAAAATTTTAGTGTCAAAATATTTTTACTTTGAAATTTAATTAATCATTCGAATTTACTACACATTTTCATCTTCACTTTTTATTATTTTTTGACATTTTTGCACATACATACATACATATTTTTTTTTTTTTTTTTTTTTTTTTGTTTTATTTTAACACTCAATTCCTTATCTTCGCTTAAATTTATTTATTTTGAGATGATTTTGACTTTTGCCAGTTTCTTTGTTTTATTGCTGATTTTATTTTTGCTTTTTCACCTCAATAATTTTTTAATTCTCATAACTTAATAACACATAAACACACTTAAAATTAAACTTTGAATTGCCAAAAAAAAAATGCTAAAAATTTAAACCGTTATTACCGTTATAAAGGTTTAAAGATGGATTAAAATCAATGAGAAAAAAAATTTTTGCACTTTTGATATAAACCGATAGTGTTTTCAACTAAACTATATTATAAAGACGTCAATTGATTTGAATTGGTAATCATTGTGCTGCAATGTAAAATAAATCCACCAAAAATAATTTATTTTGTTTTCGAAACAAGCGTTTAACGTAACGTATGTAGCTGATTTAACCGAAACACGTCCGTAGTTTACAATTGTCATTAGTTAACTAAATTTTACGATCTCTTTGTACTTTACTCGTCGTTTAGTTCGATTTTGTCATAATCTATACAAATTTTTTGTTGTTGCTATTATATCCAATAATAAAACAACAATAAGAAAAATAAAAATATAAAACTTTATTAAAACCAAAACCAAAAAACAAAAAGTGAGCGTGCGCGAATGTTTCAACTTAATTTTTATCTTGTTTATTTTTTGTTTAAACTTTAAACAAAATTATTAAGTCATTGTGTTGATGATTTACTTGCTCTTTTGCTCTCATTTTCTCTCATATTAAGCTTTTTGATTATTTGGCTTTAACAAAAATTATAGCTTTTACGATATGCCACTCGCTCTTTCCCCAGTTTTATTACAATCGATCGTAAATATTTTTTTTTATTTGCTTTTGCATTTTTTAATTCACCCCATTGTGTGTTATAGTTTCAGTTTCTGTTTTGTTTTTGTATTTTACATTATAGCCAACTTCCCGCTCAATTATGTTTTATAGGGTAATTTTTTAGAAGTTTGGCATTTGGACATGTTCAAACCTAAACCTGTTGAACAAGAACTAAATAAAATAAATAGGTCAAGTGCGAGTTAGACACACACGCGTAGGGATCCATACAATGTTTAGTACAACTTTAAAAAGTATTTAATTTTTTCATGTGTTATGGGGCACCCTTTAATTTTAAAATTGAAGTCATATTCGAAATAATTGCATAACTATTAAAACACCCTTTAAATTTTAGTAATTGTTGTTATAGCGGCCATGGAAATAATACACTTTCTATAAAATATACATGGGCCTACCTATTGCGGTTCAGAAAATAAGGTAATACACGTGAAAAACATGTCACTAATGGAACACCCTTTAGTTATTAGTAATTGTTACAGCGGCCGAAGTACAACATCTACGGTAAACATTTAAAGAGTCTACCAATTACGTCTCAAAAAATAAGGCTATCAGCACACGAATCATGTCTCTGTCGGAACACCCTTTAGTTTTGTTATTTATTATAGCGGCCATGGCATTTATCTTTCTATAAATATATCCAGAGTCTATCTATTACGATTAAAAAAATAAGTCATTATACGTGAAAAACATGTCACTGTTAGGACACCCTTTAATTTTCGTACTTATCATAGCGGCCGTGGCAACACATCTTCTGTACAAATTTTAACATTCTGGCTATTACCGTGTAAAAACTAATACGTTATGTATGAAAATCATATCACTTTCGGAAACCCCTTTAATTTTTACAGATTTTTATAGGGGTCACAGAAATAAATCAATTGTGAAAATTTCAAGAGTCTACCTATTATGGTTAAAAAATTTGGCAATATTCATGCAAATCACGTCACTGTCGGAACACCCTTTAATTCTTACTATTTTTTATAGTGGCCATAGTAATACCCTTTAATTTTCAGGCTTAATTTTGTATACTTGCTTATAAAGTGAACATAGTTTTAATTACTGTCTATAAATTGTAAGTGGTTGCCTCCAACAGCTCAAGAAATAAAGACATAAACATAAATAACACATCACTTTCGAAACACCCTATAAGTTTAAGTATGTGTTGCTATAGCGGCCATAGTTATACACCGTCTGTGAAAATTTCAAGGGTCTACCTATTATGGTTCGAAACTTAAGCCATATACATGTAAATCCCGTTACTATCGGGACACCCTTTAATTTTTAGGTTTATATTTTTATAATATTTTTTAATTACTGTTTGTAAATTTTAAGTGTATGCCTCCTACAGTTGAAGAAATAAATACATATACGTGAATAACACGTCTCTATCGGAACACCCTATAAGATTTAGTATTTGTTGCTATAGCGGCAATATTTATACATCTTTTGTGAAAAATTAAAGAGTCTATATATAACGGTTGAAGATATAAAAGGCGGACGGACAGACATTGTAGCGAAAACAATAGGGTTTCGTTTTTACCCTTTGGGTACGGAACACCAAAAAGAAATTTAGAAGTCGTAAAGGACCGGAGCCGAAGAATGTTCATATGAAACAGAGAACAGACATATTCATCTAATTGGCTTCAATGGCATTAATGTTTAAATATTATTTTGGGCAAATGGTCGCCGTACATGGCGCAACCTGGAGATCAAATTTTAACACACTCAAATATTCACTTCCACAAACATGATCGTTTCTAGTTTATCAGCATAGATCTGGTACTTTACATATCCCGGTCGTGTACATCAGTACCAAGTATCAATCAATTAAGACAGAGGGGAATTGCTTATCATATTATAATAATGAGCCAACCAGTCAAGCAGCCTCATTAAAAAAATATTTGGTTTACGTCTCCCGCGAAAAATCCTCACTTGGCACTAAAATGTTTTAGATGCATTCTGTTTTCGGTTACCTTTACGATCATGTTAAGAATCAGCTACATATATACCATGTTTCCACGACAAAACGAAGCACTTGCTTCTCTCTCTCTGAATCATAAATGCGAATCATAGTTCAGATAAACTTGCGATAACAATTAGAGATAACAGACCTTATTTGTGCTAGGGCAAGTAGATTCAAACTGAAACATCTCTACCCAAGGTGCTTCGCTCTCAAGATTTTATATGACGAAGCACGTTGATTCAAACATGTTTGGGATGTGAATCATGAATGAAGCATTAATATTGGGTCCGTGGAAACATGCTAACGGTGACTACAAAATTAATGTTTAATAATCCACTTAAAACAATTGATTAGTAACGTTTTAAATGATCGGAATTTAAAAGTTATCTTCGTTGAGTTTTAGGCCCAAAGAGCAGTTTATAAATTTGATAAAGAGCGACAGAAAGCTATGGTGCCCTGGGGAAATTTTAAACCCTTTTCTCCTAGATCACGTTATTGCATCAATTGCAACAAAAATAAAATATTATATAACGATGTAACCACTATGTAAAAATAGTAACTTTATGATCAACATATGTATATTTTCTCTAAAAAAAAATAACTATCGCCTACACTTTTTGAATATTTGATTTTTAAAATCATAACCTTGAAAAAGTTCCCTTTAAATATTTGTGTAGTTGTGTGCCTGCCGAGCTTATTTTATTTTTACTTTGCTGCGTGCAAATGATCTCGTCGTCTTTTTTAAAGCATATTTTTCAATTAAAATTGATGTGTGTGCCATTTAATGTTTTATTAAATATTTTTGTTTATGAATATTTTTAGGAATTTAACTGTCTGTGTGGCAAAATAGAAAAGTTTTTATTTCGTCTTTTGATAAATAAATTTTGTTTTTTATGAAGCCTTTGATTGTCTCCCGGTTCGCATAGTTTTGTTTCATTAAGACTTTTTCGATTTTCATGTATTCTTTTCAGAATAATTCTTGCAAAAAAAAACCGACTTCAAAACAGACAAACTTAAAAGCATGTTGCTTTAAGACGGTAACTATTGCGACACCCTGTAATTTCCGAATTCAAATTTTATACTAGTTATAGCGGTCGTAGCAATACAGCTTCGTTGTAAATTTCAACCTTCTGTCTGTAACGGTTTAAAAGTTTGGTCATATACATCAAATTACATAAACTATTGCGACAACCTGTAATTTATAATTTTAAATAATTATACTTATTATAACAGATATAGTAATGGACATTCTGTCTAATTGTTAAGTGTTAATCAATAACTGTTTAAAAGATAGGGTCATATATATCAAATGACGTCACCTATTGGGACACCCTTTAAATTCAAATTTTAATATAAATACTTTTTAAAGAACACTTTGTAATACAGATTATTTTTAAATTTTAACTTTGTGTCCATATATATCAAATTACATCAACTATTGGGACACCCTATAATTTCCAATTTTAAATATTTATACTTGTTGTTATTCGAGACATAGTAGTGAACATTTTGTCTATTTTTCAAGTGTTTGTCTACAACGGTTCCAAAGATGAGGACGTAATGGTCAAATAACATCAATAATGGGGACACCCTTTAATTTATAGATCCAAGTTTTATACTTGTTTTAATAGCGGACTAAGCAATATAGGTTCTTTGTAAATTTCAACTGTCTATCTATAACAGTTGAAAAGTTTGGCCATATATATTACTTTTACATTAACTATTGGGACACCCTTTAATTTCCAATTTTAAATATTTATACTTGTTGTTATACCAGACATAGTAGTGAACATTCTGTCTATTTTTCAAGTGTTTGTCTATAACGGTTCCAAAGATGAGGACATAATGGTCAAATAACATCAATAATGGGGACACCCTTTAATTTATAGATCCAAGTTTTATACTTGTTTTAATAGCGGACTAAGCAATATAGGTTCTTTGTAAATTTCAACTGTCTATCTATAACAGTTGAAAAGTTTGGCCATATATATTACTTTTACATTAACTATTGGGACACCCTTTAATTTCCAAATTCATATTTTACACTTGTTATTTTAGCGGACTTAGCAATACAAGTACTTTGTAAATTTCAACTGTCTGTCTATAAAGGTTCAAAAGTTTGGCCATATATATATCAAAATAAACCAACTAATGGGACACACTTTAATTTCTAATTTTAAATATTTATACTTATTATAACAGACATAGTAACGAACATTCTGTGCAACTTTCAAGTGTTTGTCTATAACGGTTCAAAAGATAGGAGAATAAAGGTGAAATTAAGTCACCTATGGGGTCACCCTTTAATTTTTAATTTTATTTTTTAATTACTTTTTGTTGTTGGGAGCTACTGTGATACGCACTTTTTTTTAATTTTAAATTGGTGACCTATAATGTTCATAATACACGTAAAAAACATGTATGTTGTATGGGGACACCCTTTAATTTTTAAAATTTTGAACTTCTTTTAAAATGGGACCAATCTGTAGCCATAACCTTTCTAATAGTGCAAAATTTTTAAAATCGGTTCAGAAATGACTGAGTTCTGCGGGCACAAACATAAAAAAAAGCAACATTCAGACGAATTTATAACCTCCTTCTTTTTTTGAAGTCGGTTAAAAAGACCCAGATTCTGAAATAATTGTTGTTGTAACAGCTCTGCTGCTGTCGGAAGTTCTTTCCTGAAAATATTTAAATTATATATATTAATTATTGTAAATATGGGTCACATGGGTGGAACTTGAAGCTGGAGAAATTGTGCCACCTCAGTCGGTCTTATCCAAAGGTCAATGGGGCGCAAATCCGGTGGCCTGTTAGGACAATTAAATAAATGCACAGTATCATGAGGGGTCTGCGAACAGGATGGACAACGGTTCAAAGTACCAGGAACTATTCGCTCCCGGTAGCAGTTAAGTATACTGCACCATCCTGCTCTTAATTGTGCCAGGGTTGATCTTGTTTTCCTGGGTAAGAGCTGTTCATGATCCGAGATTGCAGGGGGATGTTCATTGAGGACTTTATTGCACCTATACCCGTTCATGGTAGTGGTGACCGTCTGTTGATGCAAGAGTTTCTGGGCCGTCACTATGGACATCCGGTCAACGTACGGTCTAATAACATCACGGATGTCATCGAGATATGTGACGAAAGTCCTGTCGGATGTGCCTAAGAGGGGGATCTTGGGAGAGTATCCAATAGTAGGGATGACTTGGCAGGTGACATGCCATCAAGAATTGTCTGGTCAACAACTCATTGTGTTGTCTGACCGGCAGTATTTTGGTCTCCTCATGGAGATGATCCACATTGGTCATCTTGACACATCCAGTTGCAATTCGGAGTGCATTATTTTGGGTCGTTTGTAAGACTCGCCATTGGATGTCGCTTAGAAAAGAGGTCCATATCGAGGCAGCGTAATTTAAGACGGAGCGGCAAATCGCCTTATACGTCGCTGTGCCAGCTAGAGCTTTAAGAACCTTATTTCTAGATTTCACTTTTTGGCTGATATAAGTCGCGTGCGAGGAAAAGTGAAGGAGGTTGTCGAAGACCATCCCTAGGATTTTTGAGTTGTTAACCGTAGGGATACGTCTGCCTTCAACTGAGATGTTTAATTCCGTCGTTACTTCCATCGTCCAAAAAGTGAAAAGGGACACTGACGACTTTGAAGGTGATAGCTGGAGTTTACGTTCCTGCAGAAATTCCACGATGGTGGCCATATAGTTGGAAATCCTGGCGATTATTTCTTTAATCTGTTAACCGTAGGGATACGTCTGCCTTCAACTGAGATGTTTAATTCCGTCGTTACTTCCATCGTCCAAGAAGTGAAAAGGGACACTGACGACTTTGAAGGTGATAGCTGGAGTTTACGTTCCTGCAGAAATTCCACGATGGTGGCCATATAGTTGGAAATCCTGGCGATTATTTCTTTAATCTGAACACCAGATGAGTAGATTGTGCAATCATCTGCATAAGAAACCATCATGACGTCTTGGGGTGGTGCAGGAAGCTGGGCAAGATAAATATTGAAGAGTAAGGGTGACAAAACTCCTCCTTGTGGCACGCCCATTTTTATCTTGCGGTAGCTTGATTTGATATAATTGTGGTTGTATAAGGTGCGGGCGATGAATCTTTATTACAGCAGTTCTCAAAATATTTGTAAACATGAATTACCAACGTTTTTCTTAAAAAACACCTGTATTTCAAATCATCGGTATTTCCAGTAATTAAATTAAAAATATGAAAAAGATCTCCATTTTAATTTAAATTGAATAGAAATTTATTGGAAAAATGTATCTATAATGGTCAGATGAGTCTAAGTTAAACCTGCCTGTGAAGTGGAAAAGCAACTGTTCGGCAACACTGAGTTAAACAACTGACACAGCGAAGCAAGAAGAAATTTTTTTTAAAAATATATTATTACTGATCTACATATATCGGTTCTGATACAATAACGACAAAGCATTAAGGATATAGTGACATTCAAAATCTATAGGAGATATTTAAAGCTTAGACTAGCGCAAGGATATCTATTATTTAGAATTTCATGATAGTGGGAAGCCCACAAGGTTGAACAAGGTAACGAGGTTAGTCTATTAAGGAAGTCGAAATTTTATTGACCGGTAGTAATGGGCATGAATACCTCAAAAGACGTGGCAGAAAGTTCAGAAAGTTGCTGGGAGATAATCGAAGTTACTTAAGCTAAATAACTGCTTTACTTTCAGGTCATAGAAACTTTAAATATCGTGGTAAAAATTATAGAAGACGATACCTACAGACTGTATCTGGAGAAAGCTGAGAAGGTAGCGCATGGTGTGAATTTTCTAGCAGACACATACTAAATGTGGATGTTTATGTCTTCGACCGACAAATGTTTTCATTTGTCTAAGGGATCCACAATTGCTAGACACTCTGGAATGAGGAAGAAGATCTATAGTTACCTGGTGACAGTTGGCACTTAAGAAAGTAAGGTAATCATAAAATAATAATCAGGTACCAGAAATGATGGAGAAACAAAGGGGGTCGGCATGTTCCCCTTCATCTCTTTGGGGTATATTGTCTGGTGCCCTTAGGTTGGGGCCAAAAATTAAAAGGTAAGACAAGTTGAGAGGTCTGACCAGTGTCCAAACTACTGATACCACGGGAACCGTTAGTACCACAGGGATTTACTCAACCCCTGTGCCCGATTATTGGTGAGGCCATTGGAGAAACAAAGGGGGTCGACATGTTTTTCTACATCTATTTGGGGTATATTGTCTAGTGCCCTCAGATTGGGGCCAAAAACTAAAAGGTAAGAAATGGTCAGAGGTCTGACCAGTGTCCAAACTATTGATACAGGGATTTACCAAACCACTGTGACCGGTTATTGGTGAGGCTATTGTAGAAACAAAGGGAGTCGGTGTACGTTCCCCTACATCTCTATGGGGTACATTGTCTGGTGCCCTTAGCTTGGGGCCTAAAACTAAAAGGTGAGAGGTCTGACCAGTGTCCAAAATACTGATACCACGGGAACCGGTAGCAACACAGGGATTTACCCAACCCCTGTGACCGGTTATTGGTGACTTATATTGGACCCCCTTTATTTCTCCCATTTGAGAAACAAAGGGGGTCGGTATGTTCCCTTAGATCTCTTTGGGGTATATTGTCTGGTGCCCTTAGGTTGGGCCCTAAGGGCGATTGAGTCCGGCATGCTGTTGCACTTGAACAGAAGCACCAATTCCATGTAAGGAGCTTAGAAAACCTCAAACACCTAAACAAGGGGTATGATCATAGTCTTGCCAGATATGTTCTAAAATTGCTACTTACTGTGTCGCTATGTGCAACAAGGGTGCTAGTAGCCAGGTATTGACGTAAATCAGTATCACATTCATCTCCCCATACATATGTACATATATTCGGGACACATATTTCTTGGAGCCAACATGATAGATTATCTTTCTAAGTTATCAGAAACCAGTCTAGGTGACCTTAATAGACATTTAACGAAACAGGATAGACCTAACTAGCGACTAGGATTCACATAACGATCGGCTTTATTGTCTGGGCGAAAGGGGTCGTGTCAAAACCGATTCCCTTGCCAAATCAATTTAATACAAAGTATCAAAGCTTGAATAAAAACACCAACATTTAGCAATAAATTTATATTTTCTTAGTTGGTTGATTGGATTACGTGGAAACTTGCTCCACCCAAGCCTTTAAAGTAGAATCAAATGATTACATTTTAACATCGCCCCACTCGTTCAGAAAATATAGCCGATCCACATGTGGATCGCATTGGGTAATTAGACGACTCATCCTGTTGCATTCAGATATCTAGTCGGTCCACCGAGACTGGCTCCTGATAACTGAGATATGTCTGCTAACATATTTGCTCCCAGAAATATAATTTCTTACTTTATTATTAATGCATTAGTTTCTTTAGTTGTTATTTTTTGTTTTATTTAAAAACTAGAAAAAATATGTTATTGTTCGATATAACCAGCCACCTTCAATGCGGATACTACCATCCATCTTGTATGAGAAGACTTTATACGCAACATGAATGCAATACTTTGGCCTTCAGAATGGATCACATGAAAAAAATTATTGGATTTAATTCGAGCCAATGTTGTATCCATTATTGTAAAAAATTAAACTAAGAACTTGTTCTTGTATAAAACGTGAGACCTAAAAGGCTTAATGGGATGACACCTAGTCCTTGTGGTCATTATTTCATAAAATTAACACAATGCGCGAAAAATTTTACGAATGTAAATTTGTTTTAAAAATATGTACTCCGGAACTCGGTTGCCAGATAAGGAGATTTTCCCCAGATTTGGGGGATTTCTTTTATTCAGGGGAGAATTTGGGGGTTAACATTTGTTAGGGGAACAAATTTGTGGTTAAACAAATATTTAGGGTGTTTTTTGGGGGATTTTTTATGCTTAATTGGTCACCTCCTATTTTTTTGCAATCAATAAATTAAAAACAAACAATCAACTTTCTGATAGGTTTTTCTAAACTATTTTAACAACTTATTAGAAAGATGATTTTTGGGATGTGCGAGTCATATGTCATGAAAAAACAATTTCATTGTCATGAAAAAAAATTCGTACATAAGTAACGACCCAGTGGTAAAATTAAAAAGGCATTCTCACTTCAGGCCTGTTATAAGGCATTAGACCTTCTCTCATTTTTGTGTGCCTTCCAAAGAAGGTCTTGGCCTTGGCCTTGGGTCTTTCTTCTAAAAAATCCAAGGGGGTTATTACGTATTTCGATTCGAAAGAAATCTTTTTCGAAACACAATGTTATAGTCATACAAATTCGAATGATTTCCGTTTCGAACCGAAATACGTAATAACCCACCAGTACACATTCCTACATTGCTTCTCTTAGTAGGGAAGTAGGAATGTGCAATCATTTTGTATGACAAATACATTCATAATTTTCTATTTTTAGATTTCTTAAGCATTAAACACATAGACGACAGCTGGATACCGACTACAACCTGTCAAAATTAAAATACACACGTTTTTATGAAAACGATTATTTTGACGACTTTATAGCTACATGGCTACACGACCACCGTTGTGGCTGTAGCTAACTTAGGCTAATTTCTATTTTTGTTTGCGACAATTTTATTTTATTCAACAGAAGAAAATGTCACAAGAGTAAAAATACACATTCATTTACAATCAAAAGGTTTTGATCAAATATATTTATTTGTTTTCATATGATAAAAGTATTTATTTGAAAAATTAATTTTTTTTTATTAGTTAAATATGTATTTCTACAATATTTTCATAGTTTTGAAGTAAGTAGCTGTCGTCTTCAACATAATTCAGTAGCTGACTACACGGCGGCGATTGTAGCCAACGTCAGTTGTAGTCGTGTAGCGGTGTAGCCGCTGTTTTCTATGTGCTTAATGTTTTATTTATAAAACACAAAAGTTTATTTTGATATTTATATGTGACCGCGCATAGAGAAAGGTATAAATGTGTTCAAGATTTGCATCAGTACCTAACATTACACACTGAGCTGAAGATGGTCTTAAGACTAAGTGAATCGCCTTTCACTGGCATAGCAACGAAGTAGCAACTTTGCGACATGTCAATTGCCATGTTCGTAGACCGTCCAATTCTTGACACTAGTTGAATTGCCTTTATCTACTTAATTGCTGCTTGAAATTAAATGCTTCGATTGACTGATTGGCAGTGCGAAGGTCAATCAGCCTACAGGTTGACGGTTCGAATCCCAACAAATTTTAATATTTCAATTAAAAATAAAAATAAATTGAAATTGCTTAAAATTAGAACAACATTTTTTTAGTTTTTGCTACAAAATCCCATCTAAGAGACATTAAATTAAAGGCCTTTTGGCAGACAATTTTTGGAAGACCTTCTGGAACGCTTGCCGGCAGAAGGGACAGTGGAAAGCCTGCTCCACAATGACAACCAGTGTAAAAAGACTTGAAAATGGAATAAGAACGGAATGTAAACAGAAGGCCTTGTGCCACTAAAAGAAGGAGTAAAGGGGCCTTCTAAAAGGCCTTTACACTCCTTCTTTTTACCGCTGGGTATATTTGTATACACAAACATATGTATATTTATAATACATATGTACTTTAATATAATGAAAACTTAAACATCTAAATTTTTTGTTTTGGGTGATTTTTGTTAAAATTGGGATTAATTTAGGGGATTTTTTTATTTAATAAATTTGGATTATATTTTTTGAAAATAACAGAAAAAAATTTATTTATGTAATCAAGAAAAATTATTTTAGGGGATTTTTTAAAAAAAAGCTTGATTTTAGGGATTTTTTTGTTTACATTTAGGGGAGAGAGAAAAAAATCTAGCAACCTTGCTCGGGAACCGGAAAATAACAACTCAATTAAAATAGATTAAGTGACAAGTAATAAAATAACTTGTACTTAAAACAGAGTTCGTTTTAGTTCCGTGTTCTCTTCAGGCACCTTTCACTTGTACTAAATTTCTAATAAAAACTAAACTTAAAACTGAACATGATTTATCGCAATTAAAAATTAAATTGTTAAATTTTTTCTAATTTTACTAATATTTTCTAACAATCTACTGACATGCCAATCATTTCTATTAATCATATTACATTATTAGGAGCTTCCACTTATCAATTATTATTATTTATTTAAATAATTTAAAAATATCCAAAGAAAACTTGTCTGACCATTATTATGTGTAATTTTAATTTTATAACTTAATAACAGCTAAATAAAAATCAAGTTTTTTATTTCTATAAATAAAAACAACAGCCATGATTTAATAAATTTAATGTACAACATAACATCAAGTACTTTAGAAACTTATTAAATAGAAGAAAAAAAAAATAATTACATTTCAAAGTGCCATATAAATAATTGTACTTTTATGACTATTCGTCATGTAATCTTTATTTGTTAGTTGCTATTGACACTTGTTGTAGCATTTGGCATTCCAAACAAACAACACCTCAGCCAACTTAACAACCATTAGATTTAACCACTACTACCACTACCAGCACCAACACCAACACCACCACCACCACCATCATAACAGCCAACTAACTAACCAACCATCCACCAACAATAGATATTTATTAATAGCACTCAGAAACAGAATTATATTGTTAGTGGTGACTTTAAAAATTAGTGTTACAGTGAAGGAGAAAAAAGAAATAAAATATTTGCTGCAATAATGAAAGGTTTATTTTTAAAATTCATGCAGTAAGAAAACTCGGTTAGGGGTACTATAATCGAAGGGCAATATATTAGATTTGTGTCAGTGCCTAGCTCTACACACTGACCTGAAGATATTCTTAACACTGAGTGAATCGCCTTCCACGGGCGTAGCAACGAAGTAGCAACTTTGCAGTATGTCAATTGCTGGACCATCTTCGGAGACCGTCCAATTCTTAACACCAGCTGATGTCTTCTGTTGAGTATGCAATAGCACATTGGCCAGCATTCTACGATCCCCATATATGCCGTTCGTATCCACGTGTACCGCCAAAAGGACCTCATCAATAAATGCCGTCTTAAAAGGTTGTGAAATTTCTTTTTTAAATAAGTTTTACATTAGAAGCTTTGATCATTTTTATTACGATCATTGAAATTGTTGTCATACCTTTTAGTGAAGACCGTCGTCACTGGCTGTTGTTTTGGTACTTTTGGCGAGCGCTTTCGATGTGAAGACATCATACTATTTTAAACGCGGCTTGAAAATGATGTCTTCACATCGAAAGCGCTCGAGCTTACCAAAACAACAGCCAGTGACGACGGTCTTCACCAAAAGGTATGACAACAGCATTTTATTTACTGGCGGAACAAATCCAATCAATTTAATACGAGTAAGAATCGTTCACTTTACTGAATCGTTCTTTTGAACTAAATCGGAATAGTAATAGGTTGAGAGCTGTTATTAGTTCAACTTGTATGTCCATTCGGGGGTGGCCGGTAACTAGCTTCTAGTTAGCTATGTTGTCTACTATGAGCCTGGCTAAATCAATTCTAGGGAAATCTGAATACCTGTCAACCTCTAGTTTTATTTAATATAGAATTACCTGCGCATATGGAGCTTTGTGTTAATGGGCATATTATCTCCAGTACTGGGAAATTAATAGATTCTAATTTTAATTAAATTAAAAAGGACCATGATAACCCGACAGAACTAGATACATAAGCCTCAAAAGGGGTGGAAAGGGTCTTCGGTTTTAATCGACATGAACAGATGGACAAGAATACCTAGCAAAATGTACATGGGTTAATATCTAAAGACACTCCTGAGCAATATCTTTCCGACAAAAAATCAATATAATTGAGATACTTAAAACTTGATAAATGCGTTTTTGACCGGTCATAGAAACTTCAAGTGTCATCTAACCAAGAAAAAAATCGAATAAGTCGATACTTGCAGACTAGCGTGCATTGTATGAATGGCTAAAATTATACACAGGGCAGATACATATAAAATATGGACTATGGGGGACCTCAGTTGTAGACAAATGCTATCGATTACAAGAAACTCTAGAATAGGGGAGAGGTTCGGCAGTTACCAGTTGGTAGTCTGATATCACTACAGTCCAGAGTAATTGCTAATGATATTCGTAAAGTCCAAAGCAATGAGAATCGAAGGTATTCCCTTTCCCTTTAAATTCATTTTGTTCGCTGTACACCCTCACTTTCTCACGTCTTTTCATATGGATTTTGTATCGTCTTAATAGAGCAAGCTATATGTTTCCCCTTGGAATAGTTAAAATATTGAAATGATTCTCTATGGAGTAATTAGAAAAATATACGAACTTGCGCCTACTTAGGAAAAATTTATTTGTATATTAATAAATAATTCGATTAATCAATACATACATATAATAAAATAGTAACTCATATCCGTCTGTCTGCTTTTCGTTTGTGTTAGCATCACGTAAAAGCTACTGGATGGATTTTAACAAAATTTTGTGATGAGGTACCTTAGTATCCTGGTCCCAATATAGGATACTTTTTCCCGCAAAAATATCTTATTTCCAAGGAGAGAAAAAGCAGTGAAAACGCAATTTCCGGTTTAAAGTTACTGAACATTTTTGTTTAAAACTGGGATATTTTCAACACTGTATTTTTCAACACGGTTACATTTTCAACACACTTTTTTATTTATTTTTATTTTACTATTACGCAAGAGATGGCGCCAGTTGAATACAATTTGTATTTTTACTTTGTGGAATTACATTGTTATTAAAATATTTTAAACACCTCACAGAGCTTTACAATAATTTTAAGAATTTTAGAATTTTTTATAAATTTTAAAATTTTATCCTAGGATGGGTACCTTTATATAAAGTAAATATATAAACCATAACTGAAGCACTATAAAAGCAAGATTCTTACAATTGATGTGAAATATTTTCAAAGCAAAATCGAGTAAAAGAGTGTCAGGACGCCTACGACGTGACGGGCACAGCTAGTATTCAATATAGCTTTAAAATGATAGATAATGGGACTAGCTTTGTGGTAGGCCTCCTGACTTTTGTTCCATTACCCCTTTTGGGAGCATATGGCTTCCACAAAGCCTTATTATTTTGCCTTGTGTCAGTCTCGTTAATCGGTTGTTGTTCCAGCTAAGTAGTCGATTGGTATGCTGTAGCAGGTCCTAAGATAATGGGGCTGCCATCTGGCATTGCCTAGAAAAAACGCCACCCCTCTATTTGGTTTAGGGGTGCGTCATGGGTGGCTGCTACCTGACCTTTTTGCCATGATTTTAACTTGGGGGTGGAGGTCACGGTATTTCTTTGATGGATTTTCTGGAGGGCGCTTGAAGCCACTTCATTTTTAAACCTTGAAACAAACCACGGTGTCAGTTTCGTTAATCGGTTGTTGTTACAGCTAAGTAGATGATTAGTCCTACGATAATGCGGCTGGCATCTGGCATTGGCTAGAACAAACGCTCTCTCTCTCTAATTGGAGAAGCCACATCATTTTTAAAACTTGAAACAAACCACGGTGTCAGTTTCGTTAATCGGTTGTTGTTCCAGCTAAGTAGATGATTGGTCTGCTGTAGCAGGTCCTACGATGATGGGCCTGCCATCTGGCGTTGGCTAGAATAAACTCCCTCCATCTACCTGGTGTAGTGGTGCGTAACCTTGTTAATCGTTGATTCCTACTTTTCCTTCAGAAAGTGGCAGCTGCCTGATCTTTTTGCCATGATGTTAACCTCTTTTTCCAGGGGGGTGGTGAGGGTGCTTATTTGATGGATTGCCTGAAGAGGGGATGAAGCCACTTAATTTTTAAAACTCAACATTTTTCAACCTTTGCAGGGACCGAACCTATGGTGCTTGGTTTTTGTATTGTGCAAGTGTTTTCTGACTTTGGAATCATGGTAATCAAATAAACCTTTCACTCTATACATAAGATGTAATAATAATTAATATTTAATGATTATTTTTCATCAACACTGTCTTTAAGCATTTTTTATATTTAATTTGCTTATAATTTTGAAAATCAAGTTTACTACAAATTGAATTATACAAATGCTTGGCTTAATAATTGCTCAGCATATAATTACTATTTAATTAACCAATACTATGATAACTGCATGCATAAAGCTACAAAGTACTTAAAGTTTTCTTCATTCATTTAATTACAAAAGGCAACAAGTTTAGCAACAACAACAACAACTTAGCAATGACTTTATAACCACCCAGCCAAAGTAGCAATATCTATAGTTTAGTTGCCACTTGTACGGCCACTGTAACTGTCAATGTTTCTTTTTTTTTTTTGCCTCATATCGTTATATTTGTTGTTGTTCTTGTTGTTTAAATTGAATACCTCTTGATATTTCTATTTACGAATTTACAAATGCAAATGCAAATTGCATTTCAATTTAATTTCTTAAGTTCAGCATCATTGTGAATTTGCCAAATTTGTTATAACTAAATTTAGTGCTTAGAAACAACAGCAACAACAACAACTACAACAACAACAGTGACTTATACTAGTATACAATGACTAATATAAATATCGTATTTAACAAAATGATGTATTGTATACAATTGGCAAATGTGCGAATATTTTAGCCATTTTCATATTTATATTCATGATTAATTTACATATTCGCATCTTAATTGAACAAAAAGTGCAAGTAAGTGTGTTTGCTGTATAGGTAGTTATAAATATGTATTGACATTAGCTAAGCAATTGTCAAGTGCATTGGCAAAGTTTTCGTTTTGTGCCATAGCGATACACACTAAAATTTTATACAAAGATTTAGCAGAAGAATATTCATTCATATTTTTGACTCTTAAAATCAATTAACGTATCCATATTTATAAATAATTATTGGTTTTGTTAATAATATGCATTATTAGAATTGTTAATATTTGTTAACTATTTATGGAAAATATATTAAATATATTATTTACCTGTTAAAGTCTTGAAAATACTATAAAAAATTCTTGTTTAATTTTGTTTAAAAAATAAATACTTTTTTGATAAAGATTACAGAGATGGGTACTGTAAGAGATATAGAATTAAAATGCTTTAAATTTAGATATTTCTCCTAAAATTGAAGCATATCGTAAAAATATTTGAAGTTCGATAGAGCCAACTTTAGTGTGGATAATAACATCAATTCTGTTCGAGATGGCTTCCGAGCCAGCACGTTCAGCCACATAAATTTCTATTTATGTATGTCACGTTATAATCAATTTATTTTTACACTCTGGTTCGACGTTGTTTTACGCCATCCTCTCTCAGCCTAACAGCAGCACATGCCAATTCTCTTTGCTAAGCCAACTTGGTCGTTGACTGGGAATACGAATCAGCTCCGAAGAGAGATACCACGAAACAACTGCACCAACACAACAAGACAGGAGGTACTGTTTATACATCTACTGCAGTCAAAATGGTGAAAAACTATAAAATGTCATATGGAACAATTTTTTAGAATTAGGTTGTTTGGCTTCAACACAAACTTTTTTTTAAATACAATTCCCTTGGCATGGAAAGCGCCATCTTAAACCCAAATTATCCTTTTTGTAGTCTTTGTCAGCCCAACGTTAATCACGACCGTGATTGGCCGTGCTTTCTAGCAGTGCGGAGACATTTTTTTAAAAAAATTTATATATATATATATATATATATATATATATATTTTTTTTTTTTATATATTTATATATATATATATATACAGGGTGGGCCAAAAGAAACCAAGGGGTGTAAAAGTTTAATAACTTTTTTGTTTATTAACTTTTTTTTATTTTTTCTTTCAGATTATATAGACAACACTTGGAATTGTATTATTTAAACCAGAGATCAATTATTTTAACGCAAAGAGCATATCGCCGACATTATTGAAAATTTGATTATGAGTGATGAAGCTCATTTTCATTTGAATGGCTTTGTTAATAAGCAGAACTGTAGGTTCTGGGGTTCTCAAAATCCAAGAGCCATTCATCAACGCCAATTGCACCCCATCAGGTGTACAGTATGGTGTGGGATCACATCTGAAAATGTCATTGGGCCCTACTTCTTCGAGAATGAAGATGGAAGTGCTGTAACCGTAAATGGAGAGCGGTATCGGTTTATGATAGAAAATTTTTTACGTCCTGCTCTTGAAAACAGACCTGGTATGTGGTTTCAGCAGGACGGAGCCACTGCCCGAGACACAATGGCACTTTTAAGACAAATTTTTGGAGAGCCCTTGGTTTCTTTTGGCCCACCCTGTATATATATATATATATATATATATATATATATATATATATATATATATATATATATATATATATATATATATATATATATATATATATATATATATATATATATATAAATATATATCATTTATAATATACTTAAGAAACAAGAATAAAAAAACAAGTAAAAGTGCTATATTCGGCAGTGCCGAATCGTCTTCTACCCTTCACCACGGTGATTTTATTTATG